>RXPK01000653.1:0-148594 GCA_004143645.1 Protaetia brevitarsis
CATAGGCATGCACCTCGGCTCCAAGCGCTTGAATGATAGCCAGCAAGTCGTCCACAAGTGATGCTCAGAGCAGTAGAGACAGAATCTCCCCTTGATTACCTCCACGTTTGGAGTCGTTACCACCAGCCTGTTCATAGACATAGCGGTGATCCAACCAGCTGTTATCGATTCTATGCCTCACACTTCAACCGCTTTGCACGGAGATGAGGGAATTGCATTACTAAATTCGTCCTCTATGTCCACAAATACTGCCAATGCTATTTCCTTGAATGAGAGAGGATTCGAAATCCTGAAGACTAGGTTGTTTAGTGCAAGATCCGTGGATTTGCCTGCTTGACAAGGGTATTGGTGTAGGTACATGAGGGGCCTATGTGAACGGCTTAATTCTCTCTCACATCTTTTCTAATGTTTTCAAAAGAAATGACATTAGGCTAATTGGACAAAAGAAATTTTCTACAACCGAAATAATGTAAGTGAAAGGAACAAGAGTAATAACAATATTATAAAATTTGAATTTAAAATAAAAGATATCGACGACTAAATAAATCAGCATAAATGTTACAATGTCCTTCAGTATCTCTTTTAAAGTTAATGGAATTCAAATGGCTGTTTATGAACCGCATTTCTAAAAATAAACGTTTTGAAAGAATAGGTTCTGTTGCTACAATTCTCGCTTTCTCAAAATTAAAATGATGATTAAGTGTTACACAATGACGACTAAGGCCAGTTGAATTGGATTTATTGTTTACATCTCTGTTATGCGCAGCAAGTCTGTTCTTTAGTTTATGAGAAGTTCGCCTTCTTCAGAAGAAAATCGCGATAAAAAGTTTGCTAAAATATCTTTCCATCGTATTTCAAAAGGTGCAGGCGACAGTTTTAAAGCGAAAAAAATTGAACATTCGCTTCACTTCGCATAACGCACTAGGTAATCTAGTAGGCAACGCGAAAAATAAACCTTATCCCTAAGAAAAATCGGGCATTTACAAAATAGGTTGTAGCGGGTGTGACAAAATTTACATTGGACGAATAAAGCGTGTGATCGTAACTAGGTTTGAGGAATACATAGTAAGTTATCGCTATGGGAAACTTGAATCTTCAAGCGTTGCGCAACATATAAACGATACCGGACATAAAATCGATATAGAAAACCTTGAATTAGTGAAAAATGTAAAATCATCGAGAGTTAGATGCATTAGAAACCATATATATGAAAAAACATTGGAATAACGTATTGAATCGGGAACTTTGATAGGTTTACGGGGGTAGAAAGGTTCACATTTGTCGCTAATCTTTGGTATTTATTATTTATTGGGTAGGCGTAGAAAAAGCATTTTCTTTCTTAGAGGAAGATAGCGGTGCATGCTAAGGTAACAGGCCTTTTCATATTTTTACTGAATTCACTAGGTCTTCGGTTGATAATGGGAACCAACGTGTTCCCGAAATAATAAATAAATAATTATAATATATAATAATAAAATAATTAATAAAATCTGATATAGGACAGAGTGACTGGATATTTAGGTGCGGTCTATTGACATTTATAGTTATTTGTAGTTATATTAAATACTATGGTTATCTTCACTTTTTTTGCGATTATCTACTGTATATCCTTGCTTTTTTGTCCTTAGCTGAAGTTGATGAAACATTTCTTAGACGAGGCATCATGTCACTAGTACTATGAATAAAAAATAATCTTTCCAAAAGCTGCTGTGAAAGACTGAAAACGTTTTTTTTTTTTTAAATAACCCACCTCTGTAGGTGTTGTTTTCCGCACGCTTTGACATTATTAAAACTGTCAGGCGTATTCCATTGTACACCCTTCGAAATCTCAACACACCACACAAATCTTAATTTCCATGCTTCGCGGGCGAAAGAATGCGGGACGCTCCCACACCGTGACCTAAAAAACACCCTCAGATCTCTCTCAGTTCCTTCAGATGTCTAGAAAACACGTCTCGTTTCATCAGAGCCGAGAATTTTAATTAAAATATCCTCGTATACAGATGGCGAAATGATTCGCATATTTAGGTGGCAAGAATATTCGACGTACCGCTCGGCCGTAGTCAGGGGATTAAGCATCGGAAAAGAACAACAGAGGCAACGTCGACCGCATATCGGACTTTCCGATACGCAAGACTGCAGGTAGGAATATTAAGTTCCGCCAGCAGAAGAGGATGCCCACTCTTTTAATTTGATTCTCGCCTCCCTTGAACCGTTTATATGATAAATTTCGCAGACCTCCAGTTCGGGAATGATAATCTTATCCGTTTGCTCACAGTTAATTCTTAGACGAAAGGAGAAATTACGAAATCCCCAGCTTTTATTATTTAGAAGTTTTCAGGGGAATTTTCCCCAGGTATTAAAGATGAAAGGGTTAACGGAGATGATAGCTGTTTTGCAAATTATTTCCAACTTCAGAGGGAAAACAAGTTTTGAAAATTATTTGTTTTGAAACTGGATTATGCGCCAAATGGTAGGAGTTGGCCATAGATTTCATGTGTTTCAATTTCAAATTATTTCGTAACAAATCTGTTTAAAGAAAGTTTCACAGTAAATAAGAACGGTATAAATCTTTATAGATATATTCATTTCAACACGCACGCACACATTGCGATATATTGTTGTAGGGCATTTAGAAAAAAAAAAAAATGAATACAAACCTCTTCACAAGCAATAACAAGATATGCATAGATAGATCAAATTTTTATCAAGACACAGCATCATCCATTGCAATTAGAACGGTTTCATGAGGGAGAGATCTCAAACTATGCTGTTTTCCGGCTAATAGAAGAAATAACAACTGTTCTCAATAACAGGTCAATAATAAAGCTTTTGTTCATCATGACCTTCTACAGAAGCTCGAAGTGATGGATTTTCTGGATCTTACTGGAGACATACATGGTGGACAGAAAACAATATGTATAATCTAATTCACATTCATATGGAATATTGCATTGTGCAACTGAAATCAATCAATCAAAATACGCGGGTCTATATTGCGCCAGGCAGCCAGGCAATACTGAGAGCACTAGTGAGCCCCAAGATACAATCAAGATTGGTTTTGGGAATGTATTCGAGAGCTGAATGGCCTTGCAGATCGCAATAAAGTCACTTTGCTGTAGGTGCCCAGACATTCAAAATTCAAAGGAAATGAAAAGACCGATGAGTTAGCAAGAAAGCGATCATCTGCTTCATACATAGGGCCAGAACCTGTGCTACGAATGTCTAAAACCACAGCACGAGAGCAGTTTAGAAGTTGGATCAAAGAGAAACTAAGAGAACACTGGAATAATGCAACCAGACAAACTCATGATAAGACCTTTATTAAGGTAACATCAAAAAAGAAGGCTGAAGAGCTACTGTAGCTCAGTAGGAATAATCTTCGCATAGTGACAGATCTCCTAAAAGGACACTGTGCACCTACAGAAAATTGGGATCAACACTGAAGATACCATATCCTGTGTGAATGTGAGGCTCTGGACGGAAGAATACAGGCAGTTTTGGCAAGCCAAAGATCAAACCATCAACTTCGACCAACCAGCCAGATTAGTGTAGGATGGTAGGACCCTGGAATGGCTGATATAATTTAACGGGCAAAAGAAATGGAAGACTAAAATGACTAAATAGAAAAAGCCAAAAAAAGCCTATGATGTTTCCGGAGACTCCATATAAGACGGCTCTCACAACAATAACAAAATCATAAAAGGGATAAGATAAGAAGGGAGACTTTTTAACGGATCTGCATGCAAGATTTTGGAGTTCCAACCGCACTGTCAATTTACAGTGAGGGCTCCACTGTAGTCATTATTCTGATGTTGATCTTTACGGCCGTTGGGAGTTATCAAGAATAATTAAACATTCTCCATGGAGTAATTGTGTTATGGTATGTTGTTTATTTCTGTCTGTATTGTTATTTAATAATAACAGTAATAATGTCTTAATTTTAAAATAAATTTAACGGAATATTGGCTGGATGATAATAAAACAGTTTCTTAAATCTTGTAAAACGTTTCGACTAGTCTTTTTCAATCACCAGAACCAATTTGCGCACCTCCCAATTGAATTCAAATACTTGTAAACTTTTATATGTCATTGTTGTTGTCCCATATACAATTTTATTTTATTTATACTAAATTTTTAATATGTTGTGACGTTTTAATTGATAATTTGATAAATGCAATGTTGTGAAAAACTTTAAAACAATCAACAACCAAGTAATTGAAGAAGACTTATTAAAATAGTCGAAACGTTTTGCAAGACTTAAGAAATTGTTTTATTATCATCCAGCCAATATTCCACTAAATCTATTTAAAAAGAAAGATAAACTTACGATGGCTACGAAAAATATTAACCAAGAATTAATAATATCTTAATTACTAATTAAATTCCAGGCAGCTTATCTACTTTTAACGAAGCAAATAACAGCAGTTGACAAATAGTGGCCATTTTGAGTCGAGATTGTACTTCCCTCTCTGATACACCTTCTTTCTGATTGGTGTTGAAATATCAAAGTGTCGCGTTTTGTTTTTCCTCTTCCTGGAATGTTACTCTTATGAAGATCATACCCAACGATGCTAAATCTATTTAAGTACTTAATTTTTCGCACATTATCGATCTGAACTTCCTGTGAATTTTGTTTGTATTTATGGGTTATGTTCTATCAATTTGAATGTTGATGGAAAAATACTGATTTTATTATTATTTATTCCACATCGCAATACACAAAACAAATGGATTGCTTTATTTCCCGTTTCTTATTTAATTTGTGTTAATAAAAGAAGTTGAAATACCGAAGTGCCCCTTCTTGTTTTTCCTCTTCCTGGAGTATTACTCTTATGGAGATCATACCCAACGATGCTAAATCTATGAGAAGATAGCACACCTGTATATGATTCAGTGATTATTGCTATCATACTAGATATCTACGTCCTAATAGTAGCACTAAATATCTAATGCCCCATGAATTATTTCATTTTATTCGAAAGAGAGCAAACGTCAAAAATTCAACAAAATTGTAAATATCTCAAACACGTATGCCACCAGACTCATTGTCTATTGTAGGAATCACCATACTAGCAACAGCAAGGAATCACACTAAGAACGGACTCATCAGCGTCATCAGCGCTCCTCCGAGTGTATAAATCCATTGCTATCACATCTCAAGCTCTACGTACAATCATCCGCTATAAACTACAACCAGACTGCGTATGATTGTGATTTCAAGAATGGCTTTCAAGCATGACGTAATGAAACATCAAAGAAAAATGCCAAATAAAATGAACCGATAGAATATGAGCCATCTAGGGGGACTGATAGTCCATGAACTATCCGAGCTAGATCAAGGACTGCATTGCCAACTTTATGCTACGGTCGCTTGCAGGTGAAAGTTTAGCGTGTGGCTCTTAGGGAGCGCGCAAGCTGAACTCTTTTTACCTGGAGGATCGCTGATGATGCCTGGGTAGGCAGAAAGTCGAGTCCGTTCCTAGAGTTATTCCCCATCCATTGCTCTTGCTAGTGTGGAGATTCCTACAATAGACCATGAGCTTAGTTCATTGTACTAGGCATTTTTATTTGATTTTATATCGGATAAATGAAAATTTTCATTCAATATAACTACACTTAAAATTATAATAGCACAGAAGACACGTTCCCAAAGCAACTTTTAATTTTCTATCTAATGAGGTACTTGAATTTTTTATGCGACGTTTCGATTCTTTCCAGCAATCATCAATATCTCTTATGTCTTATACATGCCATATTGGATTTTGATATCGCTAGAAGTTTTTTTTTGTGACTTGGACCATATGTAACAATTTTGACAAAAGCTTTTGGTATTATTAATTGACGAACAATCCAATTTAAGATAAAATAAAATAGCCATGAAATTTCGAACTGTCAATTACTACAATGACCGTTGCCTTAGTAATAGAAAAATACCGTACACCAACCAAGAGAAACAAGATATATTACGTATTTTTTTATTCATCATACCAAAGGATAACAATCCCAAATTTATAATTAAAGCATTTCAGAGTATTTGACGATAATCCTCTTTTCTGCACCATACAAAGTTACCATCCAAAACAAGTAGATACCTGCTTGTAATTTGTTAGAAGCGCCATGATATTAATTAACGAGAACGGCTAGTCAAATCCCCTCGTCCGTGCATATAAATAATCCCCCACTGCAGTTTCGCAGTTGTTCTATATTTTGTTGTAAAAAAACAGACTCTCTACTCTACTGCAACCCTAGCATTTTGCCCGTACATCTGCAATAAGCCATCAGGTAAAAGACGGTACCTAACGCCCTCTATTGTTAATTACTAATTACGCTGAACGCTCGACGGTATAGTCCACCATCAAGTATGCCGTGAATCCAGTTTGTATGCACACGTTTTTACACGGGTCCTATTAGATACGGGTCGGGCTTTAGACCAATTGATGCGTGTATATACCCTATACAGTCGTTTGACGATTTTGCACTCGTTAACCCGATAACGCGTTCAAGCGTAATAATTGTCGTAGGTATATTAGCGAATTGGTGACACGTACTGGACTGATCAAGTTCGTTAAAACTGAACGCCGGAGCTTGTAATCAAGGATTAGTACCTTTGGCGTGTTTCAGATTGAAAATAATTTATCTCCGAGGCAAAAGGAATACCATTTATAATATCCAATTCAATAAACGAAAGCACATAATCCTCTGATTTCCCTAATGTAAAATAAGTAAGACATACACTGAAAATCATTTTAGGTGCGCAGTTGCTGTGGATTGCGGACATGCGGATTAATATCAGCAGTGGTGCTGACATTAAGGGGGTACTGTAGCTATGAAATTGCACGAACTCAGTAAATCAAATCCTGCGCTATTATTTTCTCGAGCGGTTAGTATGTACACCAAACACATGATTCACTGCATTTAAAATGTCTTTCCGTAACTGCGCAATTTTTACCACTTGAGTTATATCACTTTCGATCGCAAATTTTTTGGCGGTTTGAATATCCACACCGTAATTATAACTAACAGCTTCTTGCGGGTTTCGCCGTGTGTCAAAACTTTCGCTCGACGTTTCGCTGTTCATACTGACAGCTTCTTCAGGATAACTGAACTGATTCTCCATGGTCCGACATTCTTCTTATATACGCCCCTGGTGCATCCAACCGTGTAGTTTCCGCTCCATTGACCGTGACGGTTCGTAGTAGGCTCTTCCACGTGTTGCTAAGGTGGTACCCTTCTTCTCTGTTTACGGTTTTATTCTTCTCTATTTCTATGGCTTCCCTGATGAGTCTTTTTCCGTAGTTCTTGGTGGTAGTTATTACTTTTACATTCTTGAAATCCATTTTGTGTCCGGTGTCGAGCATGTGTTCTACCACCGCTGATTGCTCGGGCCTTCTTAATCTTGCGTCCCTCTCGTGTTCTTTTATTCTTATGTCGATGGCTCTTCCTGTTTGTCCGACGTAGCACTGTCTGCATTGGCATGTTATCTTGTAGATACCTTCTGTGCGCCACTTGGATATCTTATCCTTTGCGGTCGGTAGATACTGCTGGATCGACGTTGCAGTCCCGAAGCGTACTTGTACGTTACGTTTCTTCAAAATTCGGCCTACTTTTTCGGTGACTCCTATTATGTAAGGTAAACACGCCATCCCTCTTCGTGGTTCTGTAGTTGTCTCCAGCGTCGTCTTCTTCTTAGTGGCTCTCCTTATGTCGATGTCAGTGTAACCATTCTTCTTAAGTGCTTTCTCCAAATGTATCTTTTCACTGGTAAGATGTTGTTCGTCACTGATGGTTTCGGCTCTGGATAGCAATGTTTGTATTAATGTCTTCTTCTGCATCGGATGATGGTAAGATCTTGCATGCAGATATCTATGGGTGTGCGTCTTCTTTCTAAATACTGCGTGCTGTAGCATTCCCTCTTTTGTTTTCTTAACCATATACTGAGAAAAATGAAAATGTCGGCACAACAAAAATTATTATTTTGAACTTTTTGCATTCACTCAACCAGTTTTCGTTTAAATCAGCACACTTAAATTTTATTGCAAAATAGTAACCTCATTGAAAGAAAACGCATATTTTAGTTGAATTATATGTGTTAATTCAACAATTATTTGCTTTAATGGTCAATGGAACTACAAAATTAGTTAACTCAATGCATGTGCGGCCGATTTCAACAAACATTTATTTTAATCCAACATTAAGATTATTGACTGAACCACAATTGTAGATTGATTCAAAACATTAGTGCAACTAATTCTGCGTAATTGATTTAAACACTCCGGTAGTTTGAGCATATTTAAATACAAAAATTTGTTGAGTGAACCAATTATTGGTTGAATCAACACACTTTTTTTTCGGTGTAATATCCAGGAAAGGGAGATTTTTATTTTGTTCTTTCTCCATGATAAACTTGATGGCTGGGTGCTGTGAGTTTATGTGTTCCAAGAACTGTTGTAGTTTTTCTTCTCCGTGTTGCCATATTACAAAAGTATCGTCGACATATCGCAGCCACACCGTAATCTTTTAATATTGCTACCTAAAATGTTTATTTGCTTTACGGATACATTAATTTTCTTAGAACTAATCTTTCTTTTTACCAGTTCCCGAAGTCTTGTGCAAAAGTTTCTAAGTAAATGGGTTGCAACACTCTATTTTTTAACAATTCTGTTTTCGTAAGGTCGAGTTTCTATCAATTTCTTTGTAATACTGCTATCCCCATCACCAACTAAATATCCGCTCTTTTGAAACCCTTCAACAATAATATCCGCTTCTATGCCAGTAGATGGTCGATCCCAATTTTTATAACAGCTATGCGGTTGTATTTCACGCTGTAGTGATTTTGCCCTAGCACACATACAACAATATTTATTTCGAATTCCAATAAACAATATCTTACCAGTTCTTTGACCTAAAATCACGCCAACACCCGATAAAGCACTGTAGTTGACTTTATATGAGCGCTTACTTCATGTTCCATCCGCAATGACACTTATTACAGGTGCGTTATCAGGATCTACTCTGCCTTCTTCTAAATTCTAAAGCAATACGAGCCTCTTCCTTTTAGTAAGGGTACTTTCTATAATTTCCTAAGCTGTTTCAGTAATGTATTCACTTAAAATTCTTTCGTTTTTTATAAATAAATTTGAACTCATCGATGGTATGTCGCAAGTTACTAATATTTCCCTCAACTGGAAGTATCCGCCTCTTGAAATTATAGTTCCACACGTAGCTGCTTTATTGATATCCAGTGATATATTATCACCATCACTGTCTACATGTTTCACTTCCAAACACATGCTACATTTTATGCTGAATACACTTCTTAACCCAAGCCTTTGCTCTTGAAATACTTAAATATTGATTCGTACAAGAAAACATATCTGCGTGTTGACACTCTGTTATGACTGCAAAGAGATACTTTATATCAATAATACGTCTTCCAGAAATATCACATTGTTCGACATCTTGTTGCATACTTTGTGATGTGTTAGCTCTTTGAGGTGTTTCATTTGAAACGAAGCGATGGGTTTCTATTGGAGAAATTGGCAACTGTGAGTCATTCTCTAAATCTTGTGGTAATTTAGAACTACGTATAAAATTATGTAGCTAATAACAAAGACATAATCAACCAGTACTCAAATAACGTTATAATAAAATAACAATTTATGATACTTACCTCAACAATTTGACAACAGACGTTCAATGAAGGAAAAGAAAGCGCTAGACACTTTTTACTAATTGTTGTTTGTGGACTGTCTGATTGTTTGAATACACCCACACACCTTTGTTTCAACATTTATTTATTTAATAACAAAAAATAATTGAGAGGTATATACATAGATGCTAGATAGTCGGACAAGAACTGCTTATATAATATGGTTTAAACTACTAATCCCTTGTACACTCACCATTTTCCCTTAGTGGGGTTACAAAAGTAATTGCATGTGTGGTATACAAAAGGAATGTAGTGGCCATAAATAATGAATGAAGAGGTTCACTGTCAGTTAGAATGTAGAAGAATACTTCTTCTACTTCTACTAGAAAAAAGGAAAGATGCCTTCAATACAACAAACAAAATTAAGACATGCTTCTATCCCATTTGAAGGAAATGGAAGATAAAATAGCTTTTGTAACATGGAAGTACGACACATAGAAAAAATAAGCTGCTTATGTGTAACAACCTACTGATATCCCACACACATTAAAATTTGAGGAACCGCCTCTACCCCGCCCACCCAAAAGGTGATTTAATTTTGCAAGAGAAGTGAAGAAGCGACTTCTAATCGGTTTACGTACTTCAAAGCTACCGTCATCGATGTTAGCAAGTTTGAATCAACGTCCCCCGCCCTTTCTCGACGGGGTAAAACTTAAAGCCCGAAACTGCGGCTTCTGTATTCGACGTCAGTTCAAGTTTAATTAAAAATTAACGTTAAACGAAAGAGATAAAACTCATCGTAACTTTGTTCGATTTTACGAGGTTTTCGAAAAGTTATTGAATGAACGACACAATAGTCGAATGTATACGCGTGCTGCTGTTTACATTGCTGTAATTGTGTGTATTTCCATTTGCCGGGATTTCGCGGATTCGTGTGGCGAGTTTGATGATGCGAGAATGTGCGCTACATTTAATGGTTTCCGTGGGATAGTTTAGATAATTATTTCTAATCCGAAATGAAGCCTCCGTAAGGTTTTAGAGTTCAAACGATTTATTTCGTGTTCGATCTGATGAAGATTCGTATTTTGCATTTACGTAGATGTTGTATAATTAAATATCTTAAGGTGATCTAAGTTCCTCAACTTATTGTTGTTACAGTATGTTTTAATTCATTATTTAATTTTTTTATTTGTAATTATAGTCGGTAAAAAAGTAAGTGCATAAGTATTTGTATTAGTATTTGCAGAGGCTGAGTTCTGGCACTAAAACGTCAGAAATCTGTTTGACAAATTTAACTTCTTACAAACTCGTTTTACTTTTGAACAAAGTTCGAAACTATCTGAATACACTTTTTTTTGATTCTGGAAACAAACAAATTACGTTTAAAAAAAATAGAGACACGAACCATTTAAGATTACAAAACTTCTAATGGCTATTTGCACCGGTTAGCTTAAGGTTAACTTAAGACTTAAGTAGATCCTAAACTATGATTTCGTTTTGCACCACTGTTTAAGGACCAATCAAGTGTTATTCAAAATAAGCCGAAGATTTGCCCGGCTTAAGGTCCAGTTAACCTCACTTTTGGTTTCAAATGACAAGTATTGCGGCAAGTGAAAGAAGACTTTTATTTGTTGTATTACGGTGTTTTCGAGGTGTTTTATTTATTGTTGTGGGAATATTTATTATTTGTACATTTTTGAAACAAAATGACACATAATATCTTAATAAATAACATAATGTTTGAAGATGATGATGAATTGGACGTGTTAAATATAATTTTTTGTGGTATACTGCTACCAGCGAATTCTCAGGGCGTATTAAATAGTAGCAATTTCCCAGAGCATGAGACCAGATTGAATAATAATAAAAAATAAATATTGTTTATAAAAGATTATTGATATTAAATAAAATAAATGATTGCAAAGTACCAAAGGATGGGGAAGAGGGATAAATAAAACAACGTTTATAATTTATTTCCCACGCTGCGACTGTAGGAGTCGTTTCGGCCAGGGAGGCGCTGGAGAGGTGTCGGATTGAGCGCCACTGGGTTGAGTCAGCTGTTGCCTTCCTTGGCCCGACGCTGTCGCCTGGTACTTTAGCCACAGCCCAGAATGGCTATTTTCCAGTAGGGGAAACAAGGGATTGGTACTTGCAGAATTTTGATTTATAAATAATTGAATTGAATGAAAAAGTTAATTAAATGAAAAAGAAAAAAAAACTAATGCGCCAAGGACGATAAAATTGAATTAAATAAAACTCAGAAAAAAAAAACTATATAAACAGTTATATTAACAATTGATTAGGTGAAGCCAAACATTAAATAATTACAAAGTAAAAATAAAAATTACACGAAATGAACTTTTGGGAGTGACTTGTTGTTATCAAAAATATTATATTACAAAGAAACAAGAAAATAAAATCTACCTACTCGATCGAGCATGCAAATGAATACGACCTACCATTGGTTTAATGCGAAAAGATGAAAGAAAACAAAAATTAAAATAATTTCAAAAGTTACGTTAAATTGAACAATGAGAGCAAAGACTAAAAAAAATCGAAAATTACGTTAAATTATTCTGACTCCAATGGTAGTTCGTTACTACAAATACAAAAGAAAATAAATCTTAAAATTAACTTACATTTAAAAACAATGCACAAACGGTTGATTGCCACCAAACACCTCGGGGGAGGAAGAAGTGGAAGAGAGCCGGTGGATGAAAGAAGAAAGCCCGTGTCTAGGTACGCCTTAGGGGATGCGCTGCTTGAGAGATCCGCGTCCGCGGGGTCCAGGAGAAGCCTTCGTCGCCAAAACACAATAACTCAAAAACGGCTTCCGTGGAGTGGTTTCCTTTTGACCTGATATCCCCCCACAGGGGTTACCGAACGGGTAATTTTGGTCAGAAAGGGATACAGCAGGGCGTCGCCTCTTAGACGGTTAGGTCTACACACTTAGCGGGCTGGAGAGTAAGTGCCAATGAAGAAGGGAGAGGAATCTAGTTCCCGCGTTATGCCATTAAGTAGCCAATAGGATCCGAGTATTAAAGATTGCACGTGGTCTGTGTTTATGCGAAATTCTAATGTTTCAGGTACAGTGCGCACAAAAAAATGTGTAGCAATTAACAAAAATGAATAAATTCGGAGCTAATTATGAACGGAGTTTAATGAGATTTACGATATCAATGCATCTAAATAGATACTAAAATTTGACAATTTAAGAATTTAGAAAAAGGTCACAAATAAAGCGGTACATTTACAAAAAAACAACTTCAAGGTCAAACGTGACGTTATATAAAATAAGTAAATAGCGAAATTCTCGGTAACTCGTAAAGGTTAATGAATTTAGATGATTTCAGATAGGATAGTGTACAGTTAGAGAAATAAGAAAAGGTGTTTTCAACACGTAACAATACCTAGTAGTACCAAGTAAATGAAAGGGCAGAATATTTTCATACGTTTGACGAACCTAAATTTTTCCGGGGATTTAGGGTAACCAAATGTACAGCATTATTTATACTAAACCTGATTGAAGCTGAAATTGAATATCCTTGATGTGAGTAGGTATAAAAAATAATTTTAAGTTTACCATATAACCTAAGACGAAATAACCATTCCTATGACCACGAATGCATACAGTTTATTATGTTTTATCTAATTAAACAACAAATTTTCAGCAATAATAGTGTTGCTTTTATGAATCAGCTGTTAATATTCCTGAGACTGACCTGACAACAATAATGAAAACTCGAAAACTCGTATCAAGAATTAAAAGTCAACATTCCTCCTTCTTTCTGTGTGTTTCTGTCAAAAACTTACAAGTTACAAGTCGCTTTCACACTGTCTGACACTGTTGCCATCCGTTTTCAATACTTAGCTAAGCTTTACTCCTAGTTTCGACGGTACAAAACATATTCACCTTAAGGTTCACCTTAAGCTGAGCCTCTCCTTAACTAAGTTTGTTATTAGGGAAAACTGGTGCAAATAACTGTAATTGCCGTTTTATTATACAGGGTTAGGGGTTAGGCAAATATGTGGAAACACTTGTGGTTTTCAATTGTTGTCAACCCGGACTTTTATATTGTTGTTTGCCATGCTTGCTTTTGAGGGCGATTCATACGTTAGGACAAAAAAAAAATACCTACTCCCTTTGTTGATTCATTCGGTCTTCAGTTGAAAACGGATGCCTACGAGCTTCTAAAACAATTGTCCTAAACGAATAAACTAAGTTAGAGCGGTGCGATTGAATATCTTATTTGTTAAATAACAAAGTATTTTCCAGAATCCGTTGTCTGTACTTAATTATTAGAAAGACGGTTCTTCGAAATAAAAATGTTTTTCAGATATTTCATTAATGGAACTGATTATTAATAGTGACGTGATGATAAAGAGAAAGCTATTGATATAATCTGGTCATTGTTATATCTAATACAGAGGTAGATTCCAAAATTAACCAGATACCTAAATATCTGAATAACTGAAATATGAACAATAACACGATGAATTTGTATAGTCACTATTTGTAAGTACCTACACTCGTGGCCTAACACGATTCAGGACATAAAGACAGCTGTATAATTTGGGTTTACAAAAGAGAAAGCCATTGTTGCAGCCAAATAAAGATGCTGTTTTAAAGACCTTAACTCAATATTTGGATAACGTTAAGTTAATGATGGATGTTGAAAGAAAAATATGATTTTTACTTTTATGAATCCAAATTTTTATACATACATATATTATTTCTTTGAACTTTAACTCTGACATACATTTTGCATTTTATAGTGATTTGTGTCAATTCATACATACAAATTTAACGAGACATTTGAAATATCCGCATATTTATATATGTTGACAATGCATAGTCCGTTTTAATAACTGTGTCGTCCATTACGCTTGTACCTACATAACGTGTATGTTATACAACATACGACGCGTTATATCCATTCCAGAAAGTATTTTTAGCCAATGTGTAGGTTGTTATAAGCATGCTACCAAACCTTTACTTATATTGAAAAAAAAAACCGATAAGGACTGTTAAATGTCGACGAAACATTTGTGATGCTTCGTTGAGCAATCATGTGTAGTCTGTCCATATAGATATAACGATTTGACTTATTCACTAGCACTCGAACTTCAGAAAAGAAATGGATGGTTCACTGGGATCTATTCTCAAAGATTACTATATTAAACATCTATATTATTAAAACACGTATGTTCGATTTTAAAATATATTGTATTGTGATTTCCCGGCTATAAGCTTTAACAAGCAAAAGGAAAATAAATAAATAACTTTCTTTAATAAAACAGTGCAATCATTAATAACATGTATAATTCATGAACAAGTCTATACAGGAAATATATAAAAAAAAGTATGAGAACTCTTACTCACGGTGAGTATAATTATTTGGGATATTCAAACAAGTATTATCAATTATCCAGTATAATTTAGATTCTTTAATTCAAATATGAACTCTTAAAATCTCCCGCGCTGTCATAAGAGAATAGAAAACCACCAACCACGTTTGCCAACTTACAAAAGCTCAGAATTTAAATCTCATACGAAATAATAATAATTTAAACAATGTTTTGACCCAGATACCTCGTTTATCGGTTCATACAGATGCCAGAGTATCTCCGAATATGATTTCCTTGTAGTGACAATCCAGATTCGCTCGTATATTCACCTCCTTCGTTACATTCAGGATGTATGATTAGACTCAGAACAGCAAACACATGCACACTCCTA
Organism: Protaetia brevitarsis; assembly: GCA_004143645.1. Taxonomy (NCBI): domain Eukaryota; kingdom Metazoa; phylum Arthropoda; class Insecta; order Coleoptera; family Scarabaeidae; genus Protaetia; species Protaetia brevitarsis. The sequence goes on from RXPK01000653.1 coordinate 15,393, forward strand.
TGTAGAACAAGTAGCCAGATATTGTAAACACCAAATTTGTGAATTTTCCCCCTTCGATACCAAATATACCCCCGCAATATGGTTTAATTGATTTATATTTGATGAGAAATGACACAGCTTTTTCTAAGACTTTTTATCAACTATCAACACGTAACCAAGGATTTTCATACATTTTCTTTATACGAATCACATTGAGTCACTCCCCATTCAATTAAAAATTAAAATAGTTACCTAGGATACCAGGCTATCGTACAGTTGTCAGACGATAAATTATATTCAACTTCCATGACTACTAATACGAATTAGTCGAAATTATACTGGACTTACAAACAGGTGCGTACATAAAATAGTAATTGCATTTCAATATGGTCGGTAGCTTTCCTCTTATGAAACACAGCAATTGATATGCACACATATGTACACTGCCCGACTTATTTAATGTCGTCGTCTACAGCACCGTCACTATCAAAACTACTCACCATGCATTTGAACAGGTGCGCGTTCGGCAAGCGTCGGCTGTTCCAGGTAAATAATTTATTAGGGTATATAGTTGTAAAATCTTCGGCAATTATGCAAATTAGGTAGAAAAATTGGATTTTTTAATATCACAAGTAAACGTTGAATATTACGGTTTGAACCGGCTTTAAATTAAAATATCTCTTTCATAACTTGGACCCAGTTAACTCTTAAAACTTAAACTCACCTAGAAATAAATGAAGTTTGGTATTCATAGTAAATCTTGTGTATCAATTGTTTTAAAAACGTAGGATATAGCAGACAACAGAGGAAGACTAGCGTTTATTAATTAGATTTTAATTTCAATAATGTTTAATTATTAGCATTTACTATTGCAGGATCCTTCTTTACGTTTAAGTAACGCTGTAAAATTGCTATTCATAAGAAGATAAAAACTACGTTTGGCCTGGTTATATTATTTATGTAAGTAAACCTGCTAATTCCAAATATAAACAATGTAAAATCTAATAAATAAAATAATATTGCAACTGATACTTGCCCAGTATTACTAGCTGCTTTTATGTCACAGAATATTCCCACCTTTCCATATTTCTCGAATTGCACTTGTAATTATTTATGCATAGTGTCATACAATAACCTTTTTGAAGTGATTTTGTTAAATGAAGAGAGTTGTTTGCACCCTAATTGTAATGAACAACAATTATAATAAAGTACATCAATTATCATATTACTGAGAATAAAGTATTTTTTCCAAATTTTAATATCGAAATTATAATTTCATTACCTTTATGAGTATTGCTTAAATTTGTATTTGCCATTTACAAACAATGACAAAACTCAGCCGTTTACCCTAATTACCACTAATCCTCTATGTAATTTAACACCGCCTAGTGTTTTTGAATGATGAGCTCACATATCTACATGATAGTGTTTAGTTGAGCAATAAATTTTTGAAAAGATTTTTTTCATATTTATATTTTAAAAATTATATAAATATATAGAAAAACATAAGTACATAAATCTGCAAAAAAAAATCATATATCACTCATGTTGTTGTCTTTACGAAAATGAAAATATTTGAATCAATCCATTCTCAAATTTGTAAAATTTTCAAACTGTATTCGTATTTAATTATATTTGTTCTAATTTTATTAATAATTTTGTGTTGCAAGTACTTCCCTCTAATTCTGAAACTAGGAACAGGATATGTATTTTTGTTAATCATTTAAATTATATAAAAATTTAAATAAATATTTAAAAAAAAAAATTTAAATTTACTGCTTTACCATGCAAGTATATAAGCTCGTTATTCAGCAAAATTTGACTCGTTGGATTACATACAGCATTCATACTAATTGTAAGCGGCCGAGTTTTATAATTGCCGCAGATTGAAATGCATCTAATGAATTAATGAATTTATAATTTGGTTAATGAAATTTCAGGCAAAAGCTCTATTCTTAGTAATGTGATAATAATTTATGTAGTTTATTAAAATTTCCGTTTAATACAATTACCCTGTAAATCGCATCATTTAACAAAGTGAATGATCTGTAGGACATATGTAATTTTCTTACGAACACGAATTCTGCAGCGTTTCTTACCTGTGGAAAATTACAGTAATACTATTTATATATTTATAGTAAATTATATATAAATAAAATTTAATATAAATAAGCCAGTAATTAATACAACTCGATGTTATCTATACAGTCACTTGATTATTTTTGAACCTAAAATAAGAGTTTTAATTTAAAAATCACTTAGTCACTAGCTGTAAAACAGATATTTCAATTCAAACTGTGTTCAAAGCACAATATTAAAGATTTCAGGTTCAAATCAGGTGGATGTAAGATTATTTAAAATTGAAAGATTCAATAATCCTAGATCTACGAGATTTGCATAATTGCCAAACGTTTTACAACTATATACCCCAATAAATCATTTACCTGGAACAGCCGATGCCAGTCGAACACGCACCTGTGCAAATGGTGAGTAGCTTTGATACTCGCTGTGCTGTAGACGACGATATTAAATAAGTCGGGCAGTGTACCTACTTACATATTTAAGTAGTTTAAATACATATTTTACATCATTGCTAATCTTGCGAGTCAAGCAGCAATATGCGGTACTTGCTGCTGGTTGGGTGACCATTCGGACAACACTTCTCAGCGGCTCGATGTGTTCCGGCACTCTAAAGCCCGTATGACACGATTAATTTTAATGTACATTTTTTTGTAATTTTTTTCATGTAATAAAAAATTGAAAGAAACTTGTGCAAACATTGAAGCTAGAATTTTTCTGTATGCAGAGCCCTTCAATTTCTCCGTCATTTTTCTTTCGACGCAAGCGCAGGATTTTGTTTTTGAAGGTTATATTTGTATGGATTTGTCTGGTACATTTATGAAAGTTTTAAAAAATGGATACGGAATGTTTACTATTAGCTAGTATTGCTGCGGCGCAAGCAGCTATTGTAATTATATTAAGAAAAAGAAGGCGTAATGGAAACAAACGCAATACTTGGAGCAGACCATGGTTACAAAGGCGCGAACATGGTAAAGGTGTAGTGAATCTATTAAATAGTGAATTATTAACGGAGGACATCTCAGCTTATCGCACCCTTTTCTGTACAATGGTAACTGACTGCCCATGGAAATAATGGGCTTGCTTATAAATGATGCAGATGTTTACTTAAAAACAAAATAATTTGAAATTAATTATGGGGTTGGAAAGTCCACAGGTAGTATCCCTAATTAAACGGTAGTGACGTTAGAGATGCCAGGCAAAAGTGGAAATTACCATTTCGTGTGAATACAAAGAAAGTAATAAATTGCAAGGATTTAACAATGGACAGATATCCTAATTCTCTATAAGTACAATAAAAATAAACTAGTAAACTATGTACATGAACAAACAATAAAACGGATGAAGGAAGATGCAATTCAAACAATATTGGGAATTCCATAAATGATGTTAAATTAACGTGTATAAATAATTAGTAAATGACGATAATGCTACAATTATGTAATTTTACCAATATGTGCTATTTCAACAAAAGAAATGAAAAATCAAATTGCTGGTGCATAGAACCAACGTATCCATAGCAACGCGTGTACTTGTATCCGTTGACGCAACATCAGTATATTACTACATGCGCATTAGACTTCTGCGCAGAAAAATGACAAAAAAATAGAACCTTTCCTATTATTTTATTGAACATAATAATTGAAACGAAAAATGATAATTTTTTCTGTAGGACACGTTCAATTTTTTATTACATGAAAAAATGACAAAAAAATGTACATTAAAATTGATCGTGTCATACGGGCTTAAGTCAAATGCTTTGAAGCCTTTTGTTGTGCAAAGTTATTATAATTAATGATATGATGAAACTTATGCTTTAATCTTTAATAACAGGCAAATGGATGTAATGCTATGTACAAAAGGTTAATATTAATATTTCAACCAATTTTCGACTTAGATTTTAAAAATTAATGAAGATGAAGAATTTTCTATAACTGGCAGTACCTACTCTGTATTTTAATATTAATAACAAAATCCAAATAACTTACTCACAGGAAAAGGAAATTTTAAAATTCATGACAATTTAAAGCGAAAGGGGGTTTAGCACTCCGTGATGGTAGTAACGTTCACACGTGTCATCGGAAAAATTCCATCGACCGTTGAGGCGAATTATCCGCTCAAATATCAGAAATTACTGGGCAGGAAGTAAGACGATCGACGTAAAAACGTCGAAATGCAAGACAGTTTTTAGTTACGTGCAAAGAATCATCTCCTCGACATTTCACATCTCCGTGCTCATAGCCGCGGAGTGACACGATTACGAAATTGTCTGCTTCGATAAGGAGCGACAAGTATTGGTAATTTCAGCGAGTAACTTTCTTTAAAATTCAAGTGAAATTCGGAAACTAATTGGCGGGGATATTTATATGAACCGTGTTGGTAGTACTGATGAAGCGTTAGCGTATTTTTGTTGATTCGTTAGTAACAATTTGCTTAGATGCACAGATACCCTGTCAACCACACGTTTTTTTGCATTGAACAAAATAGGAGCTTACTTGAGTTGCAAACCATTGGTAATGTATCCAGTCACAAGAAGCGTTGTAATCAGATAGTTAGTATTTTTATTTTTTAAAGGTTTTCGTAATAGTTTAAGTTGGTAGTCCCTAACAACAGCTGGTACTCTTTATCTATTAGTGTTGCCAACTTGGTGAGTTTTCCACTAAATCTGGTGTATTGAAAGCACGTCTGGTGTACACAAATCATATTCTAGTGGCTAGTGAAAAGTTTAGTGAATTTTCTTTAATTTTAGTAATAAATCTAGTGAATTCATTGAACACGAAAACTACATAAATAAAAGTACAAAATAAAATAAATAAGGATATTATTAAGGATAATATATTATATTATGATTTTATGAAACACGGTTACAGTTGTATAGTTGTACAATGGAACCTCGTTAACCCGGATCAATTGGGACCAGAGCTGATCCAAGTTAATGAAAATCCGGGTTACACGGACACTAGGGTAAAAAGAAAAATGAAATTAAGCCAGTACCTACAGAAAAATGACTTCATTTCGTAGATAAACAAATACACGCGTAAATCAAACCGAACAATTATATTTTTAAACTCGTTTAAACAGTAAGAACAAAACTATTTGGTACAACGCCCATTGCTAAAAAAAAAAAATATTCGTCAAAATTCATCCGGGTTATCTGGAGATCCGGGTTCACGAGGTCCGACTTAACGAGGTTCCATTGTATATTGTTGTAAATTATTACTATTTGACGACTACCTAATAAGTGTTGTATTAAATTCATATACAATAGACAAAATAAAATGTACTTTGTGTAATAGGTTTTTAAAAGTAACATTGTGCGAATTGTAATAAATAAAAAATTAAATAAAAGGGGATTTATAATAGAAAAACTATTAATTACATAAATATATAAAAATTATTTTTTTTTGCTTTTCTTAAATACTTTATAAAGTAATTCCTTTCCCAATTCTAGTGATTATCTGGTGAAATTATAATCCCGATCTAGTGAAATATGTCTTCTGTTAATTGGCAACAGTGTTATCTATGCCTAGATAGACATAATGGATATGCAACCATACGTCAACTCGGTTATACCGCATTTAATTCCATGAAATTTTCATAAATAAGTCAGCAAAGCTAAAACATTTTGATTTCTGCTGTAATAGAATATAATGTGAATGTAGTTAGATTTATATTGACGAATCCACATGGATATTCGGTTTAAAAGTGGATGCTTTATTGCTTAACAGGACAGTTATAATTTAAACTTTTTGCAGATTTTCGCATTTAATGCTAGAACATCTTTCAAATGTATATATAATTCTATGGAAAATGTTACAATTCATGGTTAATATGCAAATCCAGTTTATAAGAGTTTTCCACAGAATTGTATACACATTTTGGGTATATTGTCTATATTGTTTATAGTGTGTTTCTGATTATACATTCATTAGATACCAACAAATAAAATAATGCCTCTTATGTAACATGTTTTTGTTTGGTAACCAATTGCTTATCTGCTATTAAAAAAATAATTTAAGAATCTGTAATAACATTTTCAAATTGGCGCGGTAAAATAACAGTGTCTGAACACGAAACTACTTTTTTCTATTTGCATTTTGGTACAGTTCATCATCCATTCTTCAGTGATCTGTTGATGCCCACAAATAACGCTTATTTTGCAACGTACTATATCTTGAAATAATTGAAGATACGAGTGGATGAAGGTGCTATGTCGCATTTTAAAAACTGTCTTTTTTGCATGAATCAAGGTATTTTGTACCCATCTTTCACATAGCAACATCGAAAATTCTAGAAATTCTAGAACACTCGAGTCTTGTGAATGTATGAAGGAGTTATGTTACATTACTTTTGAGAAAAATTACATAAAAACACTTAATTTCTGAAGAAGTTTGATTTTGTAACATAACACCTTCATCCACTCGTGTCTTCAATTTATAACGTTGTTAAAAAGATACACTAATTTAGTTTCGATATATAGATAACAACAAATAACCTTGTCTTATTATATTCTATACACTGTAAAGTGGGAAGAGGGGGGTGAAAGTCTATTTATACGGGGTGTTTATAATGGCAGAATTTGATGCACAATGTCATCTCATTTCCACCGGATTTTACTGCAACTTTTTATCTCTATTAGTTTCCGAGTGAATGCATAGGAAAATAGATGTGGGACACACATATCAATGTAATATTTATAAGCTATAAGCTGCTGCAAAAATTACTTTCTACCGCAGTTCTACAATCTACATCTGGTACAATGTTTCAACGAAGTTCATGTACACAGGATTTACAGTTATAGAACATTTTTATGTCTTTCGTACATTACTTTCAAGAGTCATAAATATTTCAAGTACCCTAAAGGTTTAAAATAAAACCTTATATTACTATGTGTGCTAGTGAATAAATATTATATATCAGTTGGCAATGCAAATCAACCAGAATTAGTTATGTTAGTTTTGTTTAATGAAAGATTTTACATTAAAGTTAACCTGTCTTGTTAAGGATCTTTGTTAATAAAAAAAATTACTTCACTCACATTAAGAATTCTTGAATTGGCATGAATTACTTCCCTTATTTATGGAAATAAGATAGGTCTGTTAGTTGGGGTTTCACCAATTACATATATTTTATCTTTCTCAGCTACGTAAAGAGCGAATCTTCTACCCTGTTTTAATCACAAGCCAGTGGAGAAAGTGTTGCAACAACGAACAAACCTGATACTATTATAGTGTAACCTTTAATATTTCCCCAGAACTTCAAAACAGATTTTAAACATTTCGCTCTATAATACATTTTACACTGGAAGAAAATAATTAGTAATTATGGGAGTATATCTAGATAGTAATAAATTAATCAATGAGTGCCAATCGGGATTTCATGCATTATTTGTTACAGCATTTCTAAAGGCTATCAATCATTATCATAAAGATAGGAATAATTTTATTTTAGTTCTTTCAAATTTCAATAAAGAATTCGATGCCTGATGCCTGTTTCTTTTATAAGATATTGCTATTTGTGCTAGTGTTGAGAATCGAAAACGCATTAAGTATGTGAAACCGGTTTTGGATCTGGTGATTAATCGGCTTCAAAGCAAAAAAAGTAACCAGTTTTTAAAATTGGTTTTGAAATAACATATTTTTGTAATTATTAACGTCTTGCATTCTTGATGTAAATGCTCCTAAGTAATAATATGTATTTCTGAAAATTTCATAACAGATATATGAATATTGAATATCGTCAATGCTACAATGTAAAAATTCGTTTCAAATCACCAATTCTAAAAACCCATTTTAAAACCGATTTTCAGTTTTAAAAAAAATCGGTTAACCGGATTTTAATATCTGACGATTTTGTCAATCTTCATTTACCACTGTCCATACATTCTTATCTGTATAGCAGGACTCAAAATGTCAATTTGCCAAATGGGATTTCTTCCCCATTGGATATTATAGGAATCTCACAGGACTTAATTTTGGGACCCTTTTTATTTAAGATTTATATTAGTTTTCTTCCCCTAAATATGTTAAAATTGCACATTGAAAACAATATTTCTGCCACACATTTGTATCTGTCATTCGTCAAGAATTGTTGGAGGAATGCTGTTGACAATGTAACACCAATATGACTTGAAACACTTCCATCCATTCTCTTTGAAGCACTCGCGTATTTTGAATCTTTAGCAAAATTTTGCGATCATTTTCGATAAGCATAGAGACGTAAATGTACTTAAGGAGCATATAAATATTGTGGCTGCAGGCGAGAGAATGTCAGTTGTGTAGGAAGTTACAATAGTTAAGCTAATAATAGCCAATGTTTTCAAATATCGTACTTATTTAACCACTTGCCTAAGTATCTGAGTTTTCCTTTCCTTCATACATAGCCTATTTTGATGGTGAATTTAAAATGTTAAACTACTATTAAAATTGTACATGATCAAATTAATATCTGTTTTGTTACAGATTTCCAATACTTTCTTGTCTGGAAATCGCTTTACTTTTTGCAGTTGCTAGGTATAAGAACACCAAACAATAATTTAAAACATAAAATCATTTTAAATATAATGAATATATCTGTCAAGAACGACTTGAATTTCCCGCCATGTAGTGTAACATTTAAACTTATACAAGTTTGTTCGTAACGGTTAACACGAATTACGCTGGTACATGCTATATCTTTCTCAGATATTTAAAGAGGTAATCTTGCATAGTGCTTTATTTAAGAGTCAAATTGAAAATGTACTCCAAACGAGCAAACCTACAGCACATAAATAGCAAAATCTCTAAAATACGACTAAAAACACAAACGTAAAATTGCTAACTTTACGCTATTGAATAACACTAAATACTATTTACAACTTTTAAAGAATAATTTTTTTGGGTTTATCAATTTAAATCGGTCTGTATAATCTGTTGATATTCTATACTAATTAACCTACAGTAATAAAAAATACAATTATATTGGCATTGTATTTTTTGTAGCCGTTTTGGTTTAGAAAACACATTAAACATTCAACTAGATACAAAACAGACATGTTATAAATACAATCAAACTGCATTAGCTGTTGCTGATGTAATGACACACTCACTTAAAAAAAAAAGTATTTTATTGAAATTTTTTGATTTACATCTAATTTTTTATAATAATTTAATTAATATAATGTTTTACAACATATCCAACATTCTCCAGAAGCTAAAATGTTCGCTTTTACCATACAAACTTTCTCCCAAAAAACGAAAATAAGTGTAATTAGTTATATAAACAAGGATATGGGCCTATACAAATCGGAAGATTCGTTTCCACATTTCTATTAGTTATTTCAATTAAGTTCTTTGCCAGATCATAAAAATATATTTTTATTTGAATGAATAACAAGCATTTTAAATGTCAAATTGTTTCTACAATAAACATTTTATCACAGTTCATGTAACTCCATTCTTTGATTTTTAATATGTAAATTTAGAAGGATTCGTATAGGGAAGGCATCCTTCCTTGCAAAGATCACTTTCTATTAGAACTACCCCAGTAATTTAAAAAAAAAAAACACCTTAACTGCATCCAGCCTCTTATTTTTACTTACAAAATGAAATACGAACGATATTTTCTGGATTTGTGGAAAAATTAAATTTAAAGAATACAAAAATTTTCAAGCAATGTGAATCACGCCCCCTATTGTCAGAATGTGGTTTTTAAATAGGGAATGGGGACCTTGATAAGATTGTACAAAAAAAAAACAAAAGAAATTACTTCGTCTCTAAGATATTAAAAAAAAACACATAAGTTATAGGCCACATGCTTTATATTTGAATGAATTTTGATTTTAAATCAAAAATTCTTAATATATACCTAATCACTATAAAAACAAATGAGTAAAAATAGAAATTCCAAAGTCAATAATTAGATATGATAGTTTGATGAGATAAAGTATTCCTAATCTCGCTAATTTTTTTATTTATGATATATCTAAAGAATGTTACTGGTTTGAGTTTTGTTTTATATAAAACTTTCATTAGGTGAGGAAAAATAGAGCCGCAGGCAAACCTTCTCCGACGCTAAGTGTATTATGTATACTCAGTGTAGAGATTATTGAAATTGGGAAGTATTCATTTTATCTCATCAATTATTTAGAATAAAAACATCTCTCTCAATATCTCAGAAACAAAACATTCAATTCTTTGATGTATGTTCTAGCTAAGCAAATTAATATAACTTTATCACTTTTTATTAATTCTAAATAGACAAAAATGTCTTCAAATGTTCTCCCTGCCATATAATACCACTACAAAAAATGTTCATATTTAACATGATTATATACATTAAACAATTATCTCATAGAACACCATCCATTTTCAATATTTTCCCTTTAATTGACTTTATGTGTATTTATGTGCTTTCGAAGACTGCAATTTAGTGAAAATGCCTCACCACAAACATCACAAACATAAGGTTTCTCACCAGTATGTGTACGCATGTGAACAGACAAATGTGTTGATTGCATAAACTTACGTTTACATACACTACATTCATGTTTCCTTATTCCAAAATGTGTTCGCATGTGCCTTTGAGCCCCGTTTGAAAAAGGAAAATTTTTGCCACAAATTGTACATAGAAAAGGTGTGCGCTTAGTTTTCTGACCCGGAGCCGCTTCATGTGCTTTAACATGCCTACGTTGTGTAGACGCCCTAAGAAATGTTTTCTCGCATATTGGACAAGAGAAATTCCGTTCCCCTGTATGTGTGATTATATGTTCTCGTAAATGAGAGGCTTTCTTAAACCCCTCATTGCAATAAGTGCACATGAAATTCTTTTCTTCGTGGTGAATTCTCTTCAAATGTCTTGTTAATTGGTACTGTTCATATATAGGAAATCACAATGCGGACATTCAAACACGAGATCACTTGATTTGCTTCTAACTTTTCTTATCGTTTTTTGTAAATCACTCTCTTTCACTTTTTCTTCAGAATTTAAAAGTAGATCTTCAAGCGATCCTTCCTGTTTAACAACCAAGTGTTGCTTCACTTCATATTTACACTCTGCATCTGGTTTAGATGGTTCTTCTAAATCGACATTCTCTTTAATTAATGTAGTTTCAGCATACTTTAGATTCGAAAACTGGTTTATCGATTCTTGTGCACTTATCACCATTTTCAAGAACTTATACGTTATTTTTAAGTGCCTTAAGCATGTCCTGCATATTTTCATCTCTCCGTATTGTTCCTGGTAATTCGCTCACTTAATAATTTTAATAAATCAATTCTCTTATCACTTACCAAACGGTGTTTAGATAAACATGTCAAGAGTTTCTGCTTATAGGATGTTTTATCAATATCCTTCTCATGTAAATCAATTAGACCAGATTTTTTATTTTTTAAACACGTATAACACACATCGGATAACATTTTGTAAATGGAAAATAAGAATAATGGGATGTAGTGCAATATGCGAATAAAAATATGTCAAATTTGAGGTTATATAAACAGACTGTTTGTATAGTTGGCGTAATTTCCTGCTTGGCGCTGCGATCAATAGGTTCAATTTCATGGAGATATTCAAGATTTATTTCAATAAAATAAAACATAAAACGCAAATATTAACTATTTTCAGGCGAAATACTTCGCATTGAAACTCTATTACGATACTATGCAAAGTGTAGAACAAAACTATGGAATGACTATGGAAGTAATTTAGGGAATCGACCTGCGCTAAAATCTTCAAAGCTATTTACCTGGAACGTTACACTCTTTAAATGGTGGCTTTACAAAGGAGTTTTAGGAAACTATTTAGGGCAGCGACAACACCAAGTATCCGGCACACTGCGAAGATAAATACTTCAGGATAATATCACACAATACAAGCTACACTTTGACACTGGTTTTGAACTTAAGTTCGGCATGAAGTAAGCATACCTAAGTGGACCAATTAAAACGTATCGTGTGACATTTCGCTAGAGTTATTTGACCACTCCTAATGCTAGGAACTCCCGCGTTATCTAACTTCAAAACTTTGGATATTCTACTGCTTTTCTCATTCTATTGCATTTATTAAATTTTTGTTTATACGGTATAGTTTTGTGTTTTCTAATATAGTGAAGTAAAATGTGTTGTATAAGTATTGAATCGTATTCTTATTTGATATACTGACATATAGTAGAATTTAAATATAGCTCTTTTGATAAAAAATAGATAGAAAAAGACTGCAACAACTCTTGTACTACTAGTCTGAGAGATATCCCTAAGGAATGCAGCTTCGCATTACCCAATATTCTAGACCCTACGGCGGCCACTTTATATGCTAAAATACCTCACTCTTTTCTAGAAAATGGTAGTAGCTAGGCAAAGACTTATTTTTTTTATAGTTTATATGTGGGAATGTGTGACATACTATGGAATACTTTATGTAGAATCCGTGTTGTGGCGTAAAATATGTAAAAAAGAAAATGATTTAATCAACTACCTAATATATTGTAACGCTTTAGGGGTTGAAATAATCGACACAGTCAATATGTTAACGAAAAGTATTTATTTTTAAACTTAAATCTAATTAAAATAAAATAACATTAGTATAAACACTGGTACACGCTTATATAAATAACAAAGCCCTACTAAAACAATAAATTAAATTCACTTAAATACTACTTATTTCTATTCACTATTTGTATCTGCTATTAATATTATTTATTTTCACATTAGCTGTCTCTTCAGTCTTCTCCAAGGGAACTTTGTTGCCCTCGTTCGCGAGCGTGTTTATTTTTTTGCGCCTTTGGTTCTAGAACAGTCGATATCTTTCTTGATTATTCTAATGCAATATATACATCCGCACTTGAAACTTCGATTGCATATCGATCATACTACAGCGCTTTCTATGAGAGGTTTAACTACCTAATATGATATCCACTATCCAGGTGGCGCCATCTGTGAGCGTAGGTCGTAAACTAATTTAAACAGGCCGGCGTATAACAATATGATTTCTATTCGTGGTATTTAAAATAACGCTATGTTATTTTAATCCATTTACAAAAATTTATAATACAAGTTGGGAGTGTGCATGAAAGACTGCAGTTTGTGATATTGTTCTGTTAACTAAATAATTATTTCTTTTTTCATGAATGATCGATTTACAACAGGAATTACCTGGGTTGCGATACGATTAATGGTTATCTTGCATAGCGCTAAATTATCTTGGTTGCGGCCCTGGAAATAATATCCAAATACAAATTGAATTTAGACGAAATGTCCAAAAGTATTTAATTTCGGGTTTGTCACCTTAATGTCAGCATCATTTTGAGTGTTAAAAGACGGTGCTATTTATAAACGCGCGAAAAGCGATTATTTGCTTTTCTTGCGTGCTTATATTTCACCTTTGAAAAGGCTTCTTACGTCGAAACCTGTAAAACACGGAATTACTTCGAAAACGCTTTTGACGAATATATATAATTCGAAAGTTAATTATTTTCTTTTTCTTTGATTTGAGTGAAGCGGGATATTTTCACAGAGGGCAACTATTGTGCTTGTAAAAGATGTCGTTTTCTTAAATATAAGTAACTATTTAGATTTTTTTATTTAGGAAACATTTCAAATTTGTGAATAGTTTTGTAATTTGTGTAGCGTGTAAAAAGTAGAAAAGTAAAAACGCAAATGTTTACTTTTTAATAATCATACCTGCTTAATCATGTTACAAGCACTATTATATGAAGTTTTATTTATGGTTGTGACAAATTTAAACGTGTAAAACAGTGAGTCACTTACGGTTAATTGTTGTTGCAAATAGGTACTATCAAAGATAAAAGTCTTGACTCAAGTTTGACCTACATAGAGATTGAATCATTGAAGCTTCTTCAGTATTTCAATATTTAATATAATAATAATAATAATATTGAGTTTATTCTAATAACTTTTACATAATACATTTATGTAACAGTAAATTTAACAATTGCATAAGTAATTAACGTAAACGTAAACGATATAAACCGCGCTTCTGTTCTTCCACCAGATCCCTAAAAAGAGTTTAAAGAAACTAAAAAATAGAAACTTGCCTAAAAATAAAATATAACTAACTTAACCTAAATTTCTGTCTTTAATTTTGAGTCAAGAAATATCTATAGCACAAAACAATTCCGATATAACTATTTTAAGTAGGTATCGTAAAAGTTACTTTGAATTTGTGGGGTTTATTTCAATTGATTTACACGGAAAGAAATACAAAAACATACTTGTCATTATAAGGACGGGACGCTAAGCATACACAGATAGTTGATGCTTTGAAATTCTGCTGTTACAAATAGATGATTTTATATATAAAATATTGAAAATTGAAAAGATGATTCTCTACACGATAAAAAATGGGCATCATCACAATAAATTGTTAATTATGAAAGAAATATCAATAATGAGAGTGGTTGAGTAATCATTTTCTTAAAAATTAAGTTTATTAAATAAGCAAATACGTATAAGGTGCAAGGCAGCAAATGTCATTCATGTCAATTTAAACACTTGTTATTCTATACGTGTGGGTTTAAATAATACATTATTTGTGAGAATTCAACGTAAATCGCGATTTTCGTTGACAGTTTCACGTAACCGCAGATTATTACACTAAATGGAATCGCGTGATCAGTAAACAACAATAAAGAAAATAAGATTTTTCATGGCATTCGCACTTTCGTACATACCTAATATACATAACAAAACGTAGGTATATACAAAGTACATAAGTTTATTCATAGCCTCCAGAAAATAAAATAATTTACATGTTGTTATATAGTAGGCGAGAAAGTGTGACGTTATGCGAACCTGTCCAAACAAACATGTAGTTTTGATCACATCTGCCAGGTTTCTGCACATATTGATTTTTGTCATTTTCCTGTAAAAAAAAAGAGCACTGAAGAAAGGGCCACGTAAATCTAATCTAGGAAGCACATAGCAGTGGAATTTTAGCGATTAATTCGCGATTTGTTTTAGTTTTCCAATGCACCGATTTGTTTACATATTCACCCTCATATTTTCAGCCATATTGCTAATTGAAGTGTAAACAAACCACTAGTAATCGCTCCATAGGTAGGATTAGCGTGATTTATAATCGCACACATAATCACAATCGCCATTTATATTTCCAAAAATACCTTACGTATACGATAATGCAAATGTCAATAAATTGTCTTAGGTAAAACCTCTTTTTTCCTTACAAAAATGTGAAATTAACTTTTGAGTAATAATTATGTTTAACAATTACTTTGTTATGTTGTTTGTAAACATATGTGGTCTACGTGGAAAAAAAAACTATCCGAAGATATCAACAAATTGAATATAATTCGATTATTAAATATCTGTAGCGGAAATGTTTAATGGGACAATAAATTAATATACATACTTACTTGGTGTAGAAAAAAGATGCAAAAATAATTTTTAGTATTAGGAAATGTTCGCTTATTTCAAGGGTATTTTACAGACACATATTTCAAAATATCTATCATCATTATGAATATAATATATTTCAAATCAAGGGAGAAAAGTGCTCTATTGCTAGGGTTGCCATATTTTCAAAAGCAAAAGTACGGACAGTGCACCATATCAATTAACATTTCCGTGAAATGTTCTTCAATATTTACTTGAGACATATTGTTTAATTATTAATATTATTATATAAAAATCTAGATATATATCTCTTCAGACGTGATACTACTAGAAATGCAATGTTAACGCACATCATACGAAAGTTTGAATGCTAAAATAACTATAAAATGACAAACGTACGACTTGAGTACGACAAATTGGAAACTAGAAAAAAAATACGGACGCCTTGCAGAAATACGTACAAACTACGGACAGTGAGTGACATGATAGATAGTAGATTTAATCTGTTAATATTTTTTGAGAACTGTTAAGTTAGCGTCGTTTTAAAAGTGTTTAATAATAGTTTAATTGACATTTAATACCTAATAATTTAGCAAAAATGGGCTCAGCTTGGGTCGAATGTAGTAATCTCATCTATCAATAATGTCACATATTATATATAAGATGTACAGTTTCATCATGTCAATGTCACTTACTTTCCGCCCTACGGAGGAAAGTGTTCACTTTCGCCTCCCTCAAATGAGGGAGAAGTGTCCACTTTCCTCCCTGCTGGGAAAAAATATATAAATGTGTCATTAGGCTAGGACCTAGCCACTAGGTAATACTAATTGTTTCATGCCTTGGTCTCAAACACTGCTCTGAATGACAACAAATGGATAAATTAAACAGATTATATTTTCGAAATTGCAATCTGTTTAACTTATCTCCATTTGTTCACATAAAATGTGGCATTTAAACCTTTATATTTGGACTTGGACACCTTGCATTTTCATTTCTACTTTTTACCATTTTGTGCTGATAAATTTGTAAATAAATTGTATTATATGTATATGTATTGCTTTTTTATATTTTACGCTAGATTGTTAATTTCCTTTATTGTTTTTTCCAGTACCACCTGAAGAGATATTTTGTACACGAAACCGGTCGCTGTTAAACATTTTTTTTTAACAGTAATATTGTGAAATCCTCTTCCCATTAAGAAAACTAATTTTTAGCATATTTTCTTTGGGACAAAGTAATGTTTACACTCTAGAAACACTACTAGTACAAATAACAGAAATTTTTCTTATCAGTTATTTTTTTAAAATTAAACTACCTTTATATTTTTACTGAAAACCATTAATACAAAAAAAAGTGTGTCACCAATGCTCATAATATCTTAAAACGCAAGCTTATTTTGTTACATTTAAAAAGGACACAAATATTGCTATTGAAAAGCATTTTTCTTCCAAAATAATTCTACGTAAGATTTTATATTTTGTTATTAAAATATTAATAAATGGAGATAATATTTTTTTATCTCGTTTTGTAGTTTGCAGTTAATACTATTCAAAAGATATACCTATCCTAGTTAAAATTTATAAATTTGGGCTTTAAACGTGGCCACATGTAATATTGAAAAAATATTGTGTTTGTATAAAGCAGGCAGGACTTAAAGTTGTACAATATCTATTATTTCTCCAACTGCCAAACAATTTTTAATATATTTTATTTATAATTTTAACACTACAATCTTATTATAAAACACGTCTTAACCTAATTAATTAATCTTTTTAAAATCAACTTGTTTATTAGTTTTGTTATTTTTTATAAAAGAAAAGTTGATTTTTGTAATTGCCCTGTCTTTGCTTTGCTGCGCGCAGTTTTTTGAAGTGGACTCGAAAGAAGCCAAGTACAGTCTTATATTGGGGCAGCATCCAAGTTGCTCTTGTTTCTTTTTTTTTATGAAAGCGTAGGATGAAAAAGCTCTTTTCATCAATACAGTGGATGGAAAGGCAACAAAACCTTCATTGCCAGGTCAGACAGACGTTCATATTCCCTGTTGAGGTCCAACCAAAAGTTAGCGAGAAGTTTCTCTTTGAAAGCTGATTTTAATGTGCTGTCAGTAGAAATTTCAATCAGACTTTCTTTTTGTGCGACATCTAACTGTGCTGATTGAAAGTTCTCTTCAGAAAAGGAATTTTGAATTCAAAATGTTTACTTGTGTGCATGCCTTTTGTTTCCAACAAGTTATTTTTTGATCGTATTTGCCATTACACATTTTCTTTCCACGAACCCCTTGATGACCCATTTCGAACCCCCATCAGGGGTTCGTTTACCCCAGGTTGAGAACCACTGCTATAGATGATAAAATAAAAGAGCAGAGTTTTCTTATTAACTTATCATTAAAATGAATAATGAACATGTTAAAATTTATGATTTTGACTACAACCGAAATATTTATAGCATATGCATAATTGTACAAATAATGCATATTATGCTAAGTATAATGACTCGGTAATCGTTGCAGAAAGCATTTTTGTTACTATTACCCTTTTTCAGGAGTCGACCACGTGGTACACAGATTTAAAGATATCACAGCGCGTCAGAAGCTTGTATAGTAATTAGTCGTGTTCTGATGGTGTCGTTGAAATCCGAGTTGCGTTAGTGAATTGACGTATAGTTACGTGGTACTTATGCATATTAGATTATTCTTGCACAAATGGTGTTATAAGTTTGGAGTAAGATTGGTCGTATTAAGTAAGTGGTAAACCTTATGATTGAAAATATATTTGAAGATTATTCCTGCTTAATAAATTAGATTGAGATAAATAATATTTTTTCCATATGTTTTTAGATATGTATATATTTCTATTATATACTAATGTGTGACGAATGAAGCTCAAGACAACTATAATCTAAAGAAACTTTTGCGTAGAGTTGCGTGTATAAACGAATGAAGATTATTTACAGTTATTATTGGGTTTTAAGCTTTCTGTTCTAAAAGAAACAAATAATTTCTATTAAGTTGCATAAAGTATCTACCAAATCTATATAGAGATTTTGCGATGAAAAATGTGTTTAATTAATTATTTAGTTTTAGTGTTGATAAAAACTCTATATTATATATCAAAAAAATTGATGCAATTGAAGATAATCTTACGCTATAAAACTTATCGAATGTGGCGCCAAGAGCTTCTCTATATCGGTGAAAAGTTGTATATATATATAAATAGAATGTGATACGGAATCGAACGTGTTTCAAAATTGTTTTCGTTTTTGTTTATAAATAGCGTGCAATAGCAATTTGCAAATCATCATGTTTCGATTAATTGGGCTATTTTATGAAAAAATTATCGAAATGGCTTGTGCAAAATTCTGTTTTGCAGTAAAATTAATTGTTATGGTGATATTTTGACGAACTCATTTTCGTAAATTTATTATCTTTGCGCCGAGTTTATAAATGCAACAATGAAAATAGGTCAGTGTATCAGAGTAGGAGGAGAGCTTTTATCTTTTACTAAGGGTTGTTCGGAATAAATTTAGAATACGAGCAATGTCAAGTCTTTATATTTCTCGCGTTTAAGAGGCAGATGTGCGGAAAATTGTATCAGGATAAAATCTGCCTGTAGGAAGTGAAGACAACACGAAATTTTACAGGCGAGTGGCAACCTGTGCGATAACTATAAAAACAATGCACATAGAAAAGCGACTTTGAATGAATAAATTAGGAAGTCAGTGTTAATGAAAGTAAAATGAATAGATGCAGATTTCATCAACACATAATTCAGAAAATAAATAGATATGCATCATGCAATAATGAACCCAAATACATACACTACTATATAACAAAAAATCAGATTGACACCTTAAACTCAACCCCAAAAAAAAAACCGCCCTTCAAAAAGGAAAAACAACAATAACTTTCAACTGCGTGTACGGAAATAAATATTATTTTGTTGTTATAATTTTTTTTTCTATATTTCGATACTTTTATAACTATTAGGGCTTAAACGTACATACAGATAATCAATCCTGAAATTGATGGATGAACAATTATTTTAACCCTAAAATAAACAATAACAAATTGCTATTACTAAGATCATTCAAAGAGATTTTATTTTTTATTTACATGTTTTACCACACAGAAAAAACTGAAAAAAAAACATATAATAAATCTAAATGTATAGTCTAATATAACAAAGCGCCAAGTTGGCACCTCGACCCAAACTCAAAAAACTCACCTCTCAAAAGGGGAAAATAGTGATAACTTTTAACTGAGTGGAGGGAATTAGTTCTTGACTTTTTATAGAATGTCCATAATCAGTATTTACTTACATATTTTTTTTGAACGTGATAGCTTAAGTAACTCCTGAGAAAAAAAAATATTGAATTTTTCCGCCCTTATTTTAAAATCTCGAATGGGTTGGCATCGATTGAGATAATTTTTGGTATTTACAGTATGTGTGACAGTAGTACTCATTTGTTTTAATTTCAGTCCGATAGCTTTAGGGGCACTTTTCAAATGGCTTATCGGAGCAGAGTCTTTGAGGAATTCTGCTAAATACTAATGCTAATACTTCTTAATCTGTTAATACTTCTCCTGCAAAGGTTGGCTGTAAACGGAGGTAGTTAAGACAGGGGAACTGTTCCGTCAGGATTCCTATAGAGTTTTCTACTGCCTTCGTGCAGATTTATCTTTCCTGTTAAATCTTATAACAGCTGGATCCTCTACATTTCGACCTGTAGCAGTTATTAGCCACTCTAATAAAGGATATCCCGAGTCTCCTAAAATAATTGCACCTTCTACAGGGCCCCACCCTCCTTGTATACATCGATATAATGAGTTATTCTTGAGAATTCTACCCATCATGAACGCTCTCTGGCCATTTAGCACTGATGTTGTAGAATCTACAGTCTGGCCCACAAACAATCATACAATTCAAGGAATGCTTTCCATGTCTATCAACAAACTGTGGTTCATTTTGCTGCGGTGCATCAATATTAATCAGAGTTCCGTCAACACAGCCAATGACGTTTGGCATTTGTGCAATTCTATAAAATTTCTGCACTACCTGTACTGCATTATTTGGCAAATCTACTATACGAAGAAACTCGCTGTTTCACATGTCAATCTACCACCAATCACATGTAACAATTGCTCAAGTTTTATCATGGACATTCGAAAGCGTTCATTGACCCCAAAATTACTTGGAAATGTGTTGTTAATTCTTGCCCTAAATGTTGTTGCTCTACGACGAATAATATTTCTCGCTCTCTGTTGTTGCAAATTATCATCTTCATCAGAAGAACTACTCCACATACTGTTTAATTGGATTAAATGTTATTTTGTAAAAAAAAAATGACACTTAACGTTCAACATGTACACTGTTGAACATTTTAACACTTTTTTGACTAATTTAATAGTCAGGAGAGGTCCACACTCTTTTCGTGTTATTTTGTCGAGAACTATAGAAGTTTAAATTTGACGAGCAAAGATAGTCAAGTATTATCTATTGCTAAGGAGTTATTTTGTCCAACTGACACGTGGAATTATAAAATACTTCTAGTCACATTTTATTTGATCTAGACTAGACAAATTTACTAGCTGTTTAACTAAATGAGTGCGATCTATTGGGTGTTTTAACACCATTTTCTAAACACAACGTCTTTTTAATATGCAACTCCTATTTCTTAGTGCTATAATATTCTCTCTTTAAGACGTTTTCTCAATTATAAATATGCAAAACCACTCATTCACAAGTTTTGGTTTCAACTAAACGTACCAATTTTAAAATGATTTTTTGAGAACCATTATAAAATAAGTGAATGTTTATGCTATTTGATTCAAGTCTAAACTAATTGCGTAAATAGATGTTCCAATACATCTTTAAGATATTGAAATTTTTATGCCCACTGGAATTAACGTTTAATAACACGAGGTTACACTTTGCAAGTCAGTCACATTTGGTGGTTTGTTTGGATATGTTAATACGGAGAATCAAATCTTCTGAATGTCTAGAAAAATAGTCAATCCTTATATCTGAACAAAGAATTCACACGAAATTCTAGTCATTCTGTCTATTCAATACGCGTAGTCACCTCGTCTGGCAAAGTTTGGAAAAATCAACACTAAAATATTTGACTAGCGCAAAATTAACGCCAACACCGTAATATTTTCAACAGTGTATTATATTTTACTATCATATGTAAAATTGTAATTTGTCACCTGTTAAATCTTTTGTAAAATAATAAGCATTCTCCTGTAAAATTATAAAATTACTTACATATAAAACTACTTACTTTTTATTTTTGGAACGCTTGTAACCCCAATTTTTACAAACTGAAAAAAAATATCACCTGTAAATTATAATTGTACTTTTATGCAACACCCTCTGGTGGCATTTATCCAATTATGCTACAAAAGCGCCAGGAACTTTTGTTGCAGAAGCTTAGTATGTTACTTAGGGGAAGTCTGACACTGGGATACATACCAATGGCCTTGATCAGAGTTAGTTTTGCTCCAAAACCTGGCAAAACAGGGCAAGATGAAGCAAAGTCTCTGAGACCAATAACTCTGATGTCATTAATGTGTTAAAGACTCTTGAAGAAACTGTTAGACAGACAAAGAAGGGATGATGCTTATTACCATACGGGCCATTACATCAAAATCAATATGCGTATCAAGCAGGAAAATCTACAGAGATAGCCTTGCATCACATCATACAGAGTAATGAGCATGTTCTGGAAACAAAGGAAGTGCTTTTATGCACATTCCTGGACGTAGAGGGAGCATTCGACAATACTTTTACAGCATCAATCTCCAAAGCATCGAGCAAGAAAGAGATTGATATACGGCTTGCCTCAAGCGAGATCAGTTTATACAATCATCATGGGTGAGACATTGGTGGCTCGGGTAAAAAAGAGAATGTCCGCAGAGTGGAGTTTTATGTCCCTCATTGTGGAACCTAATCGTGGACGAGCTACTAGTGAAGCTGGATAATGAAGGATATAAAATTTTGGGGTATGGGATGATCCGATAAGAATCATCTTCGCATCGTAACAGCCCTCCTAACAGGACACTGTACACTGATAGGACACATACAGAAATCATCACTGAAGATACCAACATTCTGTGTGAGTGCGAGGCCCTGGATGCAATAAGACAGGCATTTTTTGGGAAGCGAAAAATGAACCCGGAAGATTACTTCGATCAACCAGCCAGAGACCTGTAGAGATTAATGCAGGGCACTATAGCATCCTGGATTGGCTGGCATAATTTTTGGGGAGGCTGAATACAAGAAGCTGCAGTGTTTCCAGAGAATCCAAGTCAGACGACTCCCATAACAAAAAAAGCCTTCTATTAACCTACCCAAAATCTGGGTCAGATGATGAATTCAAATGAACCAAGTACGGAGCTATCCAAAACAAATGATGTGGATTGGTCACTTATTTGTTTTTTTAGTGCTGTTAGTTTTTTGGATTGCTCCGGTTTGTCCACTTTAACCAAAGTGAACTAACCAAAGGTTAACCAAATACAGCTTACTCATGTAAGCATCTTGCATGTGTAATCCTGAACAGACGCGGACTTCTAAATATAGCATTTTATCTCAATTGTGTTAATTGATAAAACATCTGTCTATTTTTACCGAATCAAACAATTAATATTTCAAGATAAGGTTGCGCGATGTTATTATATTATGCTTATGTCTATAATTATATACATACACACGTACCAGTTCAAGTACACAGTCTATACAACTAACAGTTGCAAAATTATAAAAAAGGCTCCATTAATTAACAATAAATTTTTGGTCTTTTATTAACACTTATCTAATATATTTCGGTGATGCTAGTCGGTTGAAGATTGCGTCATAAAATTATAAAGAATGACACAGGAAAGTTTAAAATCATATTCCTGTTTCCATGATATACAGGGTGAGGTATTCGCGAAAGACTTGCACCTGGCGAGCTTCTTTGTTAAATTGTTGGCCGTTTATTTTAATTGAAAAATCTTCTATCTTGTATCCTGAGTTTGAAATTTTTAATATTCAACACAAAATGTCTACCATACATCCATTAGATATCCTTTATGGATATAGAATATCCACTAGACGTCATAGACATTCTATGGATGTCTCATAGATCTCCAAATGTCCACCTATTAGATATCCAAATAGTACTTATACTATATGCTACTTACGATATTGGAACCTTTGAATTCGTGGCAAACATGCTCATCACTGGACACATTTTTGAAAATACTATTTGTCAGCACTGTGCCCACTGCTCAGCATATCACTCGCGAGTTCAAACTTTTAAATGTCGAGTGGCATCTATGTTATCTATGTTACTAGTGCATTTGAAGTTCAAAGGGACCAATATCGTAGACAGCATATCGATTAAACGCATTATATAGCATATTCATTAGATGTACTATTTGGACATTTGGAGATGTAAGAGACATTCACAGAATGTCTGTAACGTTTTATGCGATATGGATATCCGCAAATATCCAAATATCTAATGATGTTATGATGTATGATAGACATTTTGCGCTTTGTGGGATGTCCATTATATGTGCTACATGGCATATCCATTAATGTACTATTTGGATATCTAATAGGCAGACATTTGGAGATGTATGAGGCATCTATAGAATGTCTATGACCTCTAATGGATATTCTGGGTATCCATAAAGGATATCTAATGGATGTATGGTAGACATTTTGTGCTATGTGGGTAGAGATTCTGGATACCCATAACGTATATCTAATGGATCTATTGTAGATATTTTGTGCTGTGTGGGTAGGCTTTTTCTTTAAATCAATCCAGCGAAAATAAAAGGCAAATTACAACACTAGAATGTTACGATTTGCCATTAAGAAATATATGAAGAACATCCCTATATTTAATTATTTCGGTATTTTATACACTCTTGCATAAATAAAAATTTATACCTTTATTTTTAAATCTTAACATTAAAGACTACCATTTGTACCGATAAAGACACAAAAAAAATAATACAAACATTTAACCATGAATTTCAAAATTGTTATATGTATGAAATCATCCAGATTTCGAAGTCATATCATATTTGAACCAAGACAAAACGAATTTTCCCATCCATGACGAACCGGACGCAAAAATAAAGTGCGGAATCGATTTCTCGTCATAGCACGTGTCTCGAGAATCGTCTGATTTTCCATAACCCAGCTGTCGTATGCCGGTGGACTCTTCTTCCATTCCGATTTGTATTATGTACACAGTCATTATCACCACTCACGCATACACCACACATGTATGCGTGAATTGTTTGGAGATTTCGCCTGATCTTGATCTAGTACGTCGCCAGGTCCTCGTTAACCTCATTGAGTTATTTATATAACTCCATCAGTGTTGGCTATAGACATAAAAAATGATTTTTCCTATCTGATTCGATGTATGTACGTGTATTTTATACACGCATATATATGCATACATCTACAGATAAACGAATGTGTGGAATTTGTGTCTTCTATACATATTACAAATAATAATATTATTGAGATAAGGTTATATATACATATGTATAATTGATTGCAATAGTCGTAGAGGTCAAAATATTGAAATGTTGGAATTTAGTTGACAATTGTTTCTCAACTGTTCTGATAAATGTTGGCTATATTTTTTAAAACTATTTTAATAAAGAATTGCCCAAGGCCTGCAATAGCATTTTTTTTCAGCTGCTTTTAAATCAATTTCAAATTTGAAAAAAAAAAACTGTTTAAATCTCACCAGCGTCTTATTTTATTTTTTTCTTCCTACCTTTTTTTTGTTATATTTTTTTACCTTACCTTACCTAAAACAACGCTAAGAAAGTACATAATCAAAGCTGATGTTCCAGCAGATGTTGTTATTAAAGCACTTCTTCTTTCCTTTTTTCCGAAAGAAAACAACGGCTGAAACAATAAACTGTGTTTTCTCTTTGACCCTTCCCACTTTGCTACATTGTGGTTCCATTCAATTGAAAGATATGCAAAAAAAAGCGTTTTCACGATATAATTCTAGATGTTCGAAGTATTCTTGACTCGAAGCTAACTTGCGATCACATTTTGGACAGGGAAATGACAGATTAATGTAAACAGGCACGAATGATAACCCGTAGAGCCATTGGGAAAACATGGGTATTAAAACCACGCATGATGTGTTTTATTTATTTATGAAAAGCTAAATAATTACAATTCATCCTGAACCTAATGCTTCACCTAAAGGCACTACACGAGGCTACCTGTTCCCCTACATGGATTCCATAAGAATTGAAATGTTCCTACTCTAACTAAATAATTTCACTATGATTATTACTATGTAATAATAACAAAAATTGTGCCCGTAATTATCTCCTAGCATTTGCTAAAGAATAAAGAAGGGTAGGCTTTCCAATTCCATTGTTTGCGATGGAAATGTATTCTCGGATATGAATTGTCCATGTGTTTGTTCCGTATTATACAATGTACACACTACAGCACACTACGGTCGTATGGTTTGAACTTCACGAGAAGATGGTGTCAATTGATGGGACTCAGTGTCAACCCCAGTAAGACAACCCTAGTAGCATTTACCAGGAAAAGAAAATCCAATCTTAGAACCATAAAACTGGATGGGCAAAATATAGAATGGAGAGCAGAAGTTAAATATCTAGACCTTACCCTAGACAATAAACTTCTATGGAACAAACATGAATTTGAATAACCAACAAGGCCAAAAGAGCTCTGATGGTGTGCAGAAACTTTACAGGGAAAAATTGGGGATGCAACCCAAAAATACTGCTTTGGATGTATACAGCGATAGTGAGACCGATCATCACCTATGCATCAGTAGCATGGAGCAAAAGAACTAATCTGGCCACCGCGAGAATTAACCTCTCGAAAGTGCAAAGATTAGCATGTGTATGCATAACGGGGGCTATGAGAACCTGCCCAACAGCAGGTATTGAAGTAGTATTGGATCTTGCCCCCCCTCCACATAGTAGTAGAGGTGTGGCGAAAGAACCGCACTAAGAATGGTCAAGGAAGGAATGATTAGGCATAGCCTCAATCTCCTGACGGTGATCAAACCTGAGATTATGCCCGGGATGATATGTTACAAAAAAAATAGCTTTGTGAAAGAATTCACCATAAAGCTAAGTAACAGGAGCGAGTGGGATCATAGCATCATTTGAACTTGAATAGAAATGCCATCAAATGGTACACTGATGGCTCCAAAACGCAGAAGGAACTGGAATAGAATATATGGGCCTAGAACTACATATTTCGAAAGCTTGGAAAATACCCAAGTTATTTTCAGGCGGAAATACACGCATTGGAAGATGTGTTCAGTTCATTATGGATAGGAACTATCGGAAGCAGGAGATTATCATCGTGTCTGATAGTCAAGCAGCCATCAAGGCGCTGAACTCATATGAAATCAGCTCCAAGATGTCTGGGAATGCCTAGGAAACTAAATGAGCTAGGCAAAAGAAATAAAGTAACCCTCCTGTGGTTCCGGGTCACACAGAAGTGGAAGGAAACGAAATAACGGATAACCTCGCAAAAAAGGGCTGGAATGCCTTTCGTAGGGGCCTGAACCTTTTGCGGGTTAAGTAGCAATACAATACTGAAGAAACTAAAAATGGAAATGGAGCAGAGAAAATCTAGTTACTGGGAAAATCTCCAGGGAATGAGGCAAAGTAAAATTCTTCTGGGAACTTATAACCAGAAGAGGTCTACAGAATGCATCAACCTGAGTAAGAACAATGTTCGCATATTAACAGGAATACTTTCAGGCCATTGTAGACTGAAAGGACACCTGAGTAAGCTTGGATTGAAAAAATCCTGAATGCAGATTTGTGGGGAACAGGATGAAACATCCATCCACTCCTCTCAAACTGCGTAGCACTGTGCAACTCGAGGGCATTGTACCTGGGAGCATGTGAAATCGAAGAGGGAGACTTACTTAGACTGGGGCCCTCTGACATCCTACACTTTCTAAAAGGAATAGGATTGGAAGGCCAGCTGTAAAGCAGCAAGAATAGGGGACACAATAGATCTTTTAGGTCGCAGTGTAACACCACCCTCTATTACATACATACATACGGTCGTATGTTGGCTTTTCCCAGAGAAAGTTTGACAGTTATTAAAGCATTAACGTAATTAGTTCAAAAAAACATGAAAAATGAGAATATATGTTTACCGAGCGGCAAAGGTATCACGTGTTCTTGGTATCACTTTATTGCATTCTCCATAAATAATAAACAAATTTAAATAATCTTCGTTGGTATAATTTAACCGTGCCGGCATTGTTTATAATTGACAACTCAGTGACATTTCATCAGTGCTGGATTGTTTGCCGAATGGTCATAACTTACTTAGATATATCAAAGCGGGATGACATTTAAAAAAAAAAACTACATAAGCTACCTTCTTACACCATACATACATATTTTACTAATTATCTTAAAAAGTATCCATTTTAAATGGGTAATGAATATGACTTTTTTTGTATTTTCATAAGGGCAGTTTGATGAGAAAGGGAAAAGTAGGTAGTTGTATTTAAAAAAAAAAGTTTTGATACTTTTTCAATTCGAAAGTTTAACTGTAATTTGCGGACACGCTGTATAATGTTTTCGAAAAATTCATTCGGTTTCGGATGCTACCCTATACGGTCAACAATTCTACAAGTTTCCAATTTTCCAAGTTAAATACCTTTGCAGTTATAGAAGTTCAGATGCACTCGTCCATCTGTCAAAATTAAAAAAAAAAAAATGCAAATATTTCAAATATGGTTGAAAATAACAATATAGTTGTTTTAACAAACTTATTTTAGATTTGAACAAGGAATTAAAAAATGTAATAATATATATAGGTGTTCCATTTAAAATAACAAAGTTGACAGCCACTTCCGCTACAACCTGATGCGCTAGATTATTAAAAATATTTTAGTTCAATGGCTCAGGTCGGCTTTAGTATACTGCGAAATTTTCAGAATTTTCCAATGTATACTCTTTCATATATCGATCGATGTAGTTCGTCGTGAGACACCTGTATACTTAGGTGGTAGGTAGGTTATTTCTTATTTTACGAAAATGTTCATTATCTAACATCGACCTATTTATGTGTAAAATACAAATACCATGTTGGATTCAAGGAAATGCTAATTTTCATTAGTATTTTGCTAACAACTTGTTATTCTACAGTTACGAGAATTCGCCTAATTTAATCTTAAACTTCTAGGTGGAGGAAGCAAATTAGCGAATTTTTAAATCGATTTACCCCATTCTTGAACCAATTTGGCACCCACACACATCCCGAAAATACCGCACAAGTTCATTAGCGAACCAATTCGATTATCCCCTTTAAATAAGAATGACAATGATTGATTACACCAAAGCTGTGCAATATTGCTCGAACAATAAAAGCGCCATATCTTAATTCAAAAACCCACGTCCGTGTCTATACGCCGGATTAAATCCGTGTATTATGTGTGTACATCGTGCCAGTAGTTAGGAATAAATGTTAAACTCTTGCTTTGTGCTGTGCTGAATGCGGGAATTCTCGACATTTTTAACATGTTCATCAAGCGGACATTCCATTAAATCCCTGTTTGGAGATAACATTTCGGATAGTATTACCAAAAAGTGTACGAGGAATCTGAATAATTTCATTATAACTGGTATCTAACTCGCGATATGGTTGTGATGAATTAATTAAAATATGTTTGGATTATTTAAAAATACATTAATTACAATATTGTATTTACTATTTGCGTATTTAATATTTCAATTCGAACTGGCAAGAAACTTTCCAGTTAGGTACATTTTAACCACTTAAAAAGTTATTAAATATTACATATACTTATCATGTTTATCAGGATTTAGCAGCCCTATGTTTAATAACTACAAAGATATTTATATATTTTTTTAATTAATGTTTATATTTAATTATCAATGGAATTGGAATTCAGTACTTGACTTAAACCATTGTTTATATACATACTAGTTAGACAACCTTATGGACAAAATAGTTAACCGATTTTTGAACATTTTGACAATGGCGGTTGATGGCGACACTCCTTTGATGTCCATCTCGATTTAAATACACAGAGATTCAAAATGATTGTCAAATCCGCTCCTATAGATAGTAACAGGTATATGCCGCGTGTTTGTAATGAAGGTTTGAACTAAGTCAGTGTTGGAACATAAGAAAGTAAACGGATCTGTCATAAATAAGGAAAACGTAACCTATATTTGAACTCGCATTATATAAACGACTATGGAGTGGTGTTTCTGCTTGTAAAAATGTAATGTAATTAATTTAACTTTACTAAATTATGATTTTACAATTCAGTACTAACTGGTGTTTAACTAAATTATTTATTACTTAAATTATAACATACAATTAGTATAATTATTAAGTGACAAAACTGCATCTCTCAGTTCTTCTATGGTATGCATGCGGTTTCTATAGATCCTATTTTTAGATAGCCGAACATGAAGTAATCTAATGGGTTAGATCAGGCAAAACTGTTGAAGATATTGGTAGGTTTGTCGAGCAGTATGTGCTGGAGCATTATCGCGCTGAAAATAACCTGCTTCAAGCTCATTTTCTTGTAACTCTGCAATAAACAATTCCAACATCTGTTGGTAACGTTGGGCTGTTACAGTTTCCTCGAAGAAAATTGGCCCTATTATTCGTTGCCTGCACATAGCTAACCAAACTCCAATTTTTACGGGATGCAATTGCGTTTCTCGAAATTCGTGTGGATTTTCTGCAGACCAGATACAATAGTTTTGTAAATTGATATAGTCAGTTAGATAAAACCAGGCTTCATCCGAGGAAAATGATTTGATTAGCAAGTCATCGTCCCTTAAATTGTTATTAAACCAGTGACAATATTCCAATCGCCTATCGTGATCTAATGGTAATAATTCCTGTACCGTAGAAACTTTATAGGGATGAAAATGTAGTGTAATTTCTTTTGACAGCTCATTGCGCTGAAGTGTATGATAAGCCTATAAAATTATAAAATGTAATAAACTATTTCACTTAATGTTAATATTGATTTTTTACCTGTCTGTTGAGCTATTACCACAGATAACTTCCCTTATTTTCTTACAGTATTCAGAAATGCTATTGTTGGTGATATTAGATATAAACGATTTGAAAAAAATTATAAGATAAATAATCGAAAGATACTACAACACGCACGCCAATGTCGCTAAATGTCAAAAAAATTCATTTAATGTATAAAATTTGTATGCAGCTAACTTCGCTCATTAAATTTGGTAATAAGTATAGATAAATTTTTCCGGAAAACAGTTTTTTTTCTTACGACAATCATTTTGAATCACATGGTATAAGCTGTATGGTTAAACTACTACATACAAGATGGTCCTCTTACGTGTCCGCAAAATATTATTTAATTGCAATAGTTACCCAAAGGTCAACGTCCGTATACATAAGGTTACCTCGTAAGTTGTAGATGAGGCCCGGGGAAAGGAGAGGGTGGAAACACGATGACGCTGTGATGACGCGCCTCGCGATCATTCTCGTGTTTGTTTACATTAAAAGGTTAGTATTGGGGTATTCTGTTATAATATAAAGAAATTGAAAATACATTGCAAGACACGTGTTCTTGTTGACAAAACATTAATTGAAACATTTTCTAATATAAGATTTTAAATATGCCTACTCCAGACAAAGCGATGTACGTTCTCTCAAATTTTAGTAGATGTGAACACGTGTGTAAATTTCGAGAATACGGCTTTTTTCAAATTGAGAGAACCACGCCCTCTGATCTGCCGAAAATCCTGCAAAATTTATGTTCTCACGACTCAAGAATAGAAGAAATGTGAGAAGTTTTATTAAAATTAAAGTTGCGAAATTAAATATATTCGAATGGATGCTACATTTGCCCAACCCTGTATAACAGAAAACATTTGACTGGAAAATAAGGTTTTATTACATAATACCCTTTTATCCATGCACTTTGTGTATGTCTAATTATTACACGAAAAAATAGTTTATAAAAATAGTGACAGAAAACTTTACAATTAGCGGTATTATAATTGAACCGCATAACTCTCAAATACCATTTATATGTATTTATATCCCATTACATCTAGTTTTCTCAGTTTATACATCGATTTCGTGTAGATACAAGCATATCTATCTACTTATTAGTAAAAAATGCTCTTTCTCAATTCATTTCAGTTCCATTTACGGACGATGCGCGTGCCCGTGTACTTAGTATGCGCGGCACTTGCTGTTGCGGTCAAGAGTGAGGAGTTTCCAAGCTTTTACGGACGCCAACTGGAACCGTCGGATTTCGACGCCGAACAGGACGCTGTCAGATATATCATTCGCGACTGACGGCTCGGTTCAGGATCGCTAAGAATTGGAACGACAACAACCGCTATTATGACATTCCCGATTATCAAACTAACAGTATTGACGAGGTATGTAGAAATATTAAAATTCTTGCTTAAAAGTTGAAACTACTTATGTACTCGCAATGTGTTTGAAATTATGTCAAATTAAGCGATTTAACTAGCAATTTATTGTTATGAAAAATATGCATACTTGTCGCATATAGTGGATAAATAACCTTTTATTCAATATCATTATAGTTCTTATTTCATTTTATAATTAACGATACGTACAATATACATACATACATATCTAGCAGTTTAGATTTTGAATTATATTATTAAAAGCATTCATCAGGTACACATGCATTTTTTTTTGTGTAAAAAGTTATACCAATGGACTGAAAAACAGTGTTCCGTCATCAGTATCGTCAATCAATTCTGATTTTAAAAGCGTTAACAGTAAATACAAGTAACCCAGTAAACATATTTCTGTTTCAAAAGTTTCTGGAACAAACTTGTTACGTATCTGCAATATCCCTGAAACTGCTAATGTCCGCCCTATTCTACGTTTCGTTTCTAACATACCGAATAAAACGTGTCTGTTGGAATGTTTCTGATACAAGACATTAAAGATGATACAAGAATGTTTATTTATTGCAACTAAGTGCTGTTTGCGCCAACATGTTGATATTGAATAAATTTTAATTGACACGAATATCTGATTTCTCTATATTAAACATGAAATGTTACAATTTAAGGGTCAATTAAAATGATGAATCAAAGATTAACGCGTCGATGTAAACGAGCCTCATAAAATAAACATTGAAAAAGGATTTCTATTCTCAATATTAAAGTTTGCAATGTAAACACACTACCTTCAATATTATAAATACTATTTTTTTTTAGTTAAGTTTAGAACCTTGGTTATCGTAAATTGGTTTGCGGAAGCCACTTGGCTACAACGAATTCAAAATATTTATGGCACATAGAAGAAAAAAAAAAATCGGACACTGTAACAATATTTTTTCTTTAATTATTGGATGCACAGAAATAATTTCACAAAACATACATATCTTTTCCGATTTCATACCGTTTGCAATGTGTTATAACAGGATAGGAACTCGGTAGACAGTTTTCGTAAATTCCTATTGTCAAACAATTTTTAGCAAAACAAAAGTGGGTTATAAAGCGTTACTTACCACAAGTTTATAATAGTTATTTATATTCAAACAAATTTGTAACCGCACTAACCACAATCACTTTACACAGAAAATCGCACCATCTGCCCCATAGATAATGGATATCTGACCATAACCTCTCTTTCTTTTGACAAATAAGAAGATACGCGTGCGCGCTAACCTTGTACAATTCAAAATGCTTCTGAAACATCACAAAATGACAATCTCAAATTATATGTTTTATACATGACAATAACACATTATTTTGGGATGTAAAATTATTTGCAAGTTACGGAAAAAAAGAAATGTATCATACACATTTCATGTTTAGTGGGAAAGATCACAGAAACATGAATGCAAAATGAGATTTTGATATTCTAACATTATTTCATCCATTTAGCTAATTTTACCTTCTGTTCCTTACAATCAGTATTTTTCTATCGAAAATTAATGACATTATATTTTAAATACTATTTAGAAGGATTGTCAGATATAAATTGCATGGAATAGTAACAAAATAACATATTCATCACTTTTACCTGGCGTGTCCACCAAACTTTAGGCATTAATAGAATCTTATTATTTTCTTTAATTATATTAAATTAAATACTTCATGTTAATTAAATTGTTTAAGATATGAAATTTTAAAACTTTTATTTTTCTTTGAATTTATGGTATATTTTGTTTGTAGAATATCTTTATTGCGAATATAAAGTTGCTTGTTATTCACATAAATGCATATTTCCCATGAACTGTGACATTCTAATACATGCTGTAACCATCAATGGTGCAGCTATTAAGCATTAATAACACTAATAGTTAGGTTATAGTAATAGGATAGGTTACAGCCCACTAAACAAAATTCGTTAACAGAAATGTTTCAGAGATGTAACATTATTAACTTTGAAACTTCGAGTGTAACGTGCAGAAACGTTTTTGTTTACCGTACAGAACCTGCGACATGTCCGCCCTCAGAAGCGTCTCAAAGAAACGTTGCGTTTGAATACGTTTCAGAAACGTAACTGTTAACATTTTAAGAAACGTTTTATAAACGTAAGCATTTGAAACATTTTTGTACCATAGAGGCGGTAAAGTGTTGTAAACGCATTTTTGCCCATTATGAAGTTTTAGTATACCATTTTGTGTAATTGCAGATTAAGAAAATCGTAAACATTTCATAATGGGCAATAATGGACTTATGATATTTTACCTCTGTGGTACAGAATTGTAAGTAGTATTGTGTAGTAGTAGTGTATTGTAGGTTATAAAAACGGAAATTGGATTGTATTAAAAAGTCTTTATTAATTTTTTTGTTACAACTTATTTTGCCTTACTGCACTATCTAGTATACTGCAAATCAGCTTGCTTAAACCATATCTTTATGGTATACTCAAAAATGACCTCCAACAACCATGAGTAGGTATCTTTTTCTTTCAGCAGCTAAAAATGTTAAAAGGTTAATAAGGTATTAATAAGTTATAAAAGTGTTTTTTTAACATGATTTGATACTGATTTGATTACTACACTATTGGTCTGAATTAAGTTCGCTAACAAATTATTTTCCCAGCAAAATGTGAGTTGAGGTTATGTATATCGAGTAGTTGAGAAAAATTTTATGTGAGTCATAATTGAACTAAGTATATACCTAATATACTTACCGAATTCTTAGCTTCAGGTGTTTCTGCCATTATGTTAATTAGAAAAAGCATTAGTTTGCCACTTAGCCACAATCTGATCTGGCTACAACGGCCAGCATACGCCAGCAACTCAACTCGTGCAGCTACTTATAACGATGTTGCTTTAGGTTACACAAGATACATTTCCTAAATGTTACAAGTAAACATTAAAAAAAAAACGTTTCATATAAGTTACAAATATATGTTGCAAATCTTACGCCTAAAGAATTTTTTGTTATGTTTCATTTAGGTTTCTTGTTTATTGGGTTGCCAAGAAATATTTAAAAAAGCGTTTCATATGCGTTACAACCCAAGAAACCAAGTTATGTATCAGGTACATCGCAGCGATGTAGGTATGTACATATCGCAAGCCTGGTGATGTACTCAGTAACATGCATGCGCCTTACATGTTGAGACTTATGTCCGCAACAAGTACACATTCTGAGAATATACTAGCGATATTGAATAGGTATATGCTGGCGATATTGAATAGATATATGCCGGCGATATTGAATATGTGTATGCCGGCGATATTAAATAGGTATATGCCGGCGATATTGAATAGGTATATGCCAGCGATATTGAATAGGTATATGTCGGCGATATTGAATAGGTATATGCTGGCGATATCAACGTTACATCGACACGATGACTCGGTTTCCGGATTGAAACCGTGTACTGCAAATACCTGTGACCGACATTTCGTCCTCACTTGAATGAGACATCTTTAGGTATTGCTACTAATGTTGCTGTACAGCTGAAACTGTGATTCAACCGCAACATAAGTAGCAGCTTCAAAGATATCTTATACGAGCGAGAACGATACGTCGGCCAGAAACAGTTGCAGAACATAGTTTCAACCTAAAACCAAACAAAAAAATGTATAGAAAATAACACAAGTTATATGAAACTAGTTTTTAATGATATAAGTTAAAAATACATACATACATAATTTTTTATACACCGTTTCTCGTTCATCGTTGTTCAGAAAGCCTGAGCTATTCTGCAGCTACACATTCAAATTCCATTTTGGTTCTTAATTATATGATATTCGAATACCATAATTTAAAAATATATTTGGATAAAATGGAGACATGTTCGAAGGTATAAAAAAAATTTGCCCACACTGACGGCATTGGCATTGATGGCCGAGGAGCGAAGGATCACATTATGAGATGTCTTGCGAAGATGTATTCAGATACCATATCCGTTAGTTGTTGATGGCTAGGACTGAGGAATAATTGTAGGGTTTGTGATTTACTGTCAATCGGTGTTCCAAATAGTATGTAGCATTTTTCTTCTAAATATTTCAAATTCTTACTTCTTCACAATACCCATCCTATTTTATAGAGAGTTCGTTGTAAACTTCTAATTTGACTTCAGCAACCATTTGTAGTATGTGTTACAAAACCTTAACAGTCTCTGAAAATTAAAAGACCATTGTATTAACCAATAAAGTACTGGAATTTATGATCTAAAAAGTAAGAATATGTAGTATATTTACATGTACCTAGCAAATACTAATAAAATTTAACCGCAAAAGTGACTAACCTAACCTAGCAACTGATATAATGAGTAAAACTTTTACAAGAACAAAAACAGCTCCTACAAAATTAACTGTGTTGATCACTTACCTTCAATGAACAGCAAAAATTTTAAATTTTGGAAATACCCTTGGAAGTTATCACTAGATATATTCGATCATTCGATGCACACAAGCTGATACACGTTGTTGCACATATTGTAGACCATTTCTAGACGTAGACGACATAGACAAGAATTTGAAGAAGGTGCAGAGCGGGCTTTGGGGTGTATGAAATCTCGCCTGTACTAACGCCACATTTCGATAAAAAATATGTACCATACGCAGAATTGTTACATAGTTTATGTTCACTGATGTTTTATATCAGCTACATAACAGGCATATAAATAATAGATATCGTATTCATGTATCTGTCTTACATCCTCACCATGTTAATATATAATATGTTATATACCAGATACATAGAATGTTTATATAGTTTGTGTTCTGTATCAGGTACATCACAGGCATATAAATAGTAGATATCGTATTCATGTATCTGTCTTACATCCTCACCATGTTAATATATAATGTGTTATACACCAGATACATAGAATTGTTATATAGTTTGTGTTCTGTATCAGGTACATCGCAGGCATATAAATAATAGATTATCGCATTTACATCTCTATTTACATCTCCTGTACGTCAATATATAAAATCGATGTAGTCAGTACATCTGCATCACGAATGGTTTCCTGGGAAGGTATATGTTGCAAATTTTACGCCTGAGAATTTTTTTGTTATGTTTCATATAGGTCTCTTGTTTAGTGGGAGTGTAACCTTGTTTGTCAATAGGCGAGGTTGCTGGAGAAGGTACACCCGCGCCACCACACTAAATAAATAAATTTAAATTTTACACCAGATATATGATCTGTTCATTCTCGGTTTTTTTTTTTTGATTGACTATATACTGCATGAATTTAATTCTAATTGTACACCTGAGGAAGGCATATCATGCCGAAACCGAATATAATTGTTTAAGGGAATGCAATAAATAAATTTACAAAACCAAAATAAATTAGGAAGTAAATAATTTACTACTTCGATCGATCTAAAAAACTATTTTCGAACCTTTTTTCTGTAAAAATACTATTAATCTCATAAACAAAAAAACCTGTAAAAAACGCAGTAATTAAAACTGTTTTTCGAATAAAAAAAATAAGGATAATTGTTCTCTATTATATATTTCCATAGAATGATAATGGGCAATGTGGTTCAATAAAATTCGTAATTGCACACAACATCAATGTGCCAATTTGACAGGTAACGTCATCTCAATGTCCGATTTTCCGTTTCCAGATTCCCTTCTCGCAGGAGGGTCGTATCAAGAGAGCCAATTTCAACGGAAACTACGTCGAGAAACCGTCTAGTGGGAAACAATTTGCCGGTCCGTCGTTGTCCATCGTCAACTCCCTAGACGTACTCCGCAATCGTCTACTCTTGGAGATTTCCCGGAAGAAGGCGATGGAAGGAGCCAACCGTAATCGAAATTATCTGTGCAAAATCGGCAAGCGGTCTCCGTTCTTCGACCAGAAGCAGTGCGAAGACGAGAACACGAAGGCGTTTCTACCCTAAGCTCGGAAACGGTAGTGGAAATAGCCACGTCAAAAGCGGTGCGATTTTCTCTAATCCAAACAGATAAAAACGCATCGATTTTGTGTTTTTCGAAATCAAAAAAAAATAAACAAACAACCAAAAAAAACCGAATAACAATGAAAGTGGATATACATTATTATATACCTTAATATAGTTTTAATCAGATCTCGAGAAATTAACAGAAAATATCAAAATAATAATTCCAGTCTGATGTTACTACTCATTAGACCAGTAGATAGTGAAACTGATTAATTAGTTATTTATCTTAATGAATATTCCACGTTTACTAATATTTAGAGATTATAAAAGTGAATCAAAAAAAAAAAACACTATTAGGAAGTAAAAAAAAAAAAAATTAACATTTAACACTTACAAGATGTTCTAGTCATTAGCGTGATTATTATTAAGATAATAATAGGCTTGATTATTTATTTATTTTACAATTCCTCTTGTTTTCTATGATAGAAGTATTTTTTTTTAGTGTTTACGGCCTATAACAGTATTAAACGTGATGTCTTACTACTTAAAATGTTGTATCAATAATTTTGCAAAAAAAATGACGCAACAATATTTTGAAAGGTAACTAACAAAATAAAAGTAAATCCAAGGAATACTAATTACTCTCTATACGTAGTGATTCAAAATCACCTAAGTATTTGCTATACTTAAATGATGTAATTTGTGTGTACCAACAACGATTCTTCGATGTATATTTTGTTAGATGAAATGCTAGGTGAAAAATAAAACACATGAAAGTGAATTAATTTCTCAATTTAATTAACTAGGTTTAAATCATCATAGAAAATATTAATATTTATAAATTGCTGTTTTTTATGTTTTGTGGACTGATATAAATGATGATGTGTATACAATGTACAAATATATACATGAAATTCAAAAATGTTACTTTATTTCACCCCTCATACATCCTTAAAAAAATAAATAAATACGTCAATTTAACTGAAAGGTGGGTAAAAAATAATCTATTCCCGAATACATAAAATAATAGGTATTATAATAACTAAATAAAATTTCTAAATTCTTATAAGTAATAAATATATTTGTATAAAGCATTGCTATACTGTGGTATACCACTTAGTATGTTTAAACACTTATTTCAAGACTGATCTAATCAACACTTTTCTTCTTAGGTTGAGTTT
This sequence comes from Protaetia brevitarsis, assembly GCA_004143645.1. NCBI lineage: Eukaryota > Metazoa > Arthropoda > Insecta > Coleoptera > Scarabaeidae > Protaetia > Protaetia brevitarsis. Next base: position 54,361 of record RXPK01000653.1, read on the forward strand.
TCCATGAGATGTAAGTATTCCACGACAGTGCAACAAACTGCACAAGCAATACTTGATAATTTAAAGGTACCACGTAGAAATTTAAAAGTTGCACTGCGGGCCATAGCTTATAATTAGCTATTAACACATCTTTATAATCCCTTTTCACCCTATTCGAGATTTCTTCTAGAGAGAGACCTTGTAACGCGGCTAAAGTTGCCAGCAAAGCCACAATGCAAATAGGAGCAAATAACAACTGGTCAGCGGCCACTTTCACTAAGGTTACCCTACACCTTCATACCAATACGTTGTGCTAGTAGCCTATACCACAGGGTCAGTGACGGACCCTTAAAAACACGAAGTGCTCAAACACCAGTATAATTAATACGGCATATATACTTACGAGAAAGCAAAATCCCAGGACCACAAACTGACCGGTTCTCACTAGGTTATATTCTTGACGATTTCGTTTTTCGATCAATGTTTGACAAATCACGTCACCGGATGATACTATAACGCCCGTTTGAACAGCTTGCGTTAAAATTGGACGCTTATTCAATATACGTTTGTATAATGCTAACAATCTCCTCATCTTAAATAATTAAATACTGTTCGATATCTCCGAATTAACATTATAAATCTATCGTGTGATATAAAAATGAGGTTATGCACCATCCCAATTATCAAACACCGTGCCTCATGTCAATAGATAACAGTGACGTGACCGAAATCGCATCATGGTTAACAATAACGCGTTACTAGTAGGTGTTAGTAGCTAACTGCGATGTGATAACATGTTAAAATAACACGTTATTTGAATCACTGGCTCAGTTTCTCACTACTAATGTATTATATAGACATTTGTATAGAGATAGGAAAAACATTATATTGTTATCATTGGTCAATTGTTAATAGATCTGTTAGGAATTGTGCTGATTATGAATAGATATTATTATTAGGGTTCAAATCTATCCGGCCTTTATACAGCTCCTCTAAAATTAGAGGCGTTCGCGATGCAACGGTACCAAAGCGCGAAAATATTGTGGTTAATATATAAACTACATATTAAATGTTAAATGTTGAGAATTACTGGTTTTCTTGTGTTGCTTAAATATAGCAAACAGTATTTGCATATTGAAGGTGTCGTGCCGAAGCGTGTACAGCGTTGTCAAATCGCTTCTAAAACAAAACCCACAGTCACCTACAATAGAAGTTTGAGCGAAAATTTAATAGGAAAAAATTATTTCATTAATCGCTGTTAGTAATAATAGATAAGTTGTAAATTCAGTGTATATTTAACTTTTAAATAATAATAAGTAATCACAGCCCACATAGCCAAATTTAAATTGCCCGCAATTATTCTTAGTAACTTCAACGTTCAAATATAAAATTACCTACTATTTTGTACTATATTCATAGTTATTTTAATGCCTTTACGTTGAAGTTTCTAAAAATAGTGGCGGGAAATTTAAATATTATTATTATGTAAGTGGGCGTGCGCGTTTTTAAAATGGTTAATATTAAATTAAAATCATACGTAAATTTGAATATCATTTTAATTAGTATTATATTTAAGTATTACGTTTCATCCCTGATTTTAAAAAAAATATATATATATACAGAATAATACGTACACAAGAATAATCGTAGGGGCCAAATATTATTTAATAGAGTTCAATCTGCGGGATTACATGGTTTGGCTGTTTTCCACGCCAAGTATGTGTTCCAAAATATAGCAACACATTGAACAACGAGTAATTGATAGTAAGTAGGGGTCAAATAAAAATTTACTATTTGCACAGCTGGCCATACTTTATAATTTGCGACCATAATATCAAAATATTTTCTACAGACACGAATTTTCGTTTCGTGAAACGGTCTTCCCTGTATAGTATTTAAGGTTGTCAAGAAAGCGAACATCATGGCCGGTGCAAAGCATAATTGGTCCACCACAACTTTTTTCAAAGCCACCGCGCGTCCTTTAGTACCAAAGAATCTCGCAAGGAACTTGAACCAGAGTGCACAACCGGGTCCCTTTAAAATCACAAGAACAGTATTTGAAAATCTAAATTATAAGGTAGGTATACTTACGACTAGAATAAAACCCGCAGTGCCGAACTGGAGCGTCCGTACAGCATTGTATTCTTGCCAAGATTTCCTTTCAACTACTGTTTGAGCAATAATATCACCAAAACTCATTAGGAGGGAAGTTTGAACAGTTTGGACGGAGATGGGATACGTATATAAAATACGCTGATAGGTCTGTAGGAAGCCCCTCATGTTCCATAATTTTAAGCACGAAAATTTTGAAATGACACGTGAAATTTTGAGGTCTAACAGGGTTATAAACCATAGATAAAATTATCAATTTGACGAATCTATGTTTTTCTAACCTACATATATTGTGACATTTATTTCGAAATCGGAAAGCATGGTTTAAATCCGGCCAGTTCCAGTATTTAATAATGCGACATATCTGGTATCGCAATTTAAAAACATTTATAACTCCGTGCAAGTTTGTAGTCAGTAATTGTATAAAATTTCCTTTGCAAATTCCAAATTCGAAATTGAGGTTAAGTACCTTGAATGCGAGTGTTGCTGCCACAACAGCCGCGATAATAAATTTAACTGAAGAAGAGGCACCAGAAAATAAAGACTATGACATGCAATATTCGAAAGAAGTACAAGATGCTTGCAGCAAAAACGACAGTGCATTAAGAGAGTTGATGCAGGTTCTGTCCTCGTGCGTCATCGAAATTAGCAAGGAGTATCAGCAAAACATATTGCACCAGATAGAACTGATAAAGAAATGCACACAACTAGGTCCTGTCGGTGAACACTGGGACGATTTAACAAAGTATCGGGTGGAAGCAACTGAATTACGTCAAGAGTTAACAAAATACGAAATGCTCGTACAGAAAGTGGGACAAATGGCTTACAATCAAGCTGTGACATCGCTCCTGTCCGGAATTGAAGATGCTATGGATTTATTAGAAGTCGACTTCAGAAATTTGGAGAATCTTGTTTCGAGATTAAGTAAAGAGAATTATGAATCCGAAATGAAATTGTTGAGAGCTAACCGTGATAGTATTTTACATGGAGTAAAATAAAATTATTTGTATGTGTAGCATAAATTAATCATAAATAAAAAGTTTTTAAATTTACCAAGCTAGGTTTTATAGGTTAATGATACATTACTGGAAATATCAGTTTTATTTTAAATAGAAGTGTGTGATTTTCTGTTTTTGAAAACATACCTGGTTTTTTACGTTTATTAGGAAGCAACTGTATGCAGAGTGTACTAACAGTTTCGAATAAAAATTCATACAGGAAATATCTTTCCCGATTTCAAAATAATTTCTAATATTTCATGCTTCGGTTAAATCTTGCAGCTCGCAGAACTTAGGCAAAAATTGTTGAGAACTTATTTCTATGTAGTTTAGAAGTTATTATTGCATACAACAGCTTAATATAAAAATCATTTCTTACACTTACATATATATTAGCGGATTCCTTTATGAGTTTTATTGTATTTGAGTATTTTGTTCAGTATCTGTATTTTCTGTATCTTCAGAACCCTTTTTTGTATATCTCTTCTTGCTAATATTATTTTATTTTATGCTACTTTCCAACAGAATTTTAGGTATTTTTTTATTAGATTGATCTTACATTCGTTTTTTGAATTGGGGCAGTTATTATTAAGATGTTTTGTGTCAATGACAGCTTAATTTTTATGATCCTGCAAAAAAGTTACGAAGTTTACTGATTTAGCGTTGGCTACTTGTTGTAATTGGCAAACGCTTATCTTTAAAATTAAACCACACTCATGCCATTATATTTAGAAAACAAGATATGAAAAAAAAAACCTTTTTATTTTGGTACATTGACAGAAAGATTTTTCTTGTATTCGTAGCAGATCTAGTTGAAATAAAAAAGGTTGAAAAAGGAGCAATTAAGGAAATGAACACTAATAAACTATGTTCGTGTACCCGTAAAATTACATTCTATCCAAGTATGCAGAGTATTATATATAAGGTGTTTCGTTTATAATTTTAAATTTCCGATAAAATTGTTGAGTGTAGGTATTTTTCATATACAAAGCATCAAAGTTTTTTAAAAAATGGAAGAATCTTGATCTTCAGTGCTACTGGTCAACCTAATGTATTATTCGGAGAAATTTGTATATATATTTAATAAGTGGAAGAATATTTTTTTAACTTTACACAATTTAGTAAATATCTTCACGTTAATAATAATTTCCATTTTAAATTCTCATTCAATTATTCTTCCACTTATTAAGTATATATACGAATTTCTCGGTATAATACATTAGGTTGACCAGTAGCACTGAAGATTCTTGGTAAGGTGAAACATATGCATGCTAATTTCAACCGAGTGTTACACATGTTTTTAATGTGACTTTTTTAAAAAAATGTCAGAAATCATTTTGAATTTAGTATGTTTAATTACATAATTATATCTTTTGTATTTTTTAGAAGTAATAGAAAGTAGTTTAAGCCCACAGATAACAGGCATCATATTCTCAGAATTAGAATAATTTACCTTCTTTCTTTAATACATTCATTTTGTTTTTTTTCAGTATGAGCACACAACGTGGCAATAATTCGAGATCCAGACCACAAAAACACCAAAACAGAAGCAAATTTAAAAACAATTTACACGACACAAGTCACAAAACTAAATTCATCAACAATATTCACGTAAGCGACGTCTGCGAACGTTGCAAGGAAATAATCGAATGGAAAATCAAATACAAGAAGTATAAACCATTAACGCAACCAAAAAAGTGCGTCAAATGCGAGCAAAAAACCGTGAAGAAAGCCTACCACGTAATGTGTGGAGAATGCGGTAAGAATTTTGGTGTTTGTACGAAGTGTTGTCAAAAAAAGGAGATAGTTCCGAGCATTCCCGACAAGCAAGAAGAAATTAAACTGGACGCCGAGTTACAAAGTCTCCTGCAATCTCTTCCCGAGCGGAAACGTAGGACTTTTATCCGATATATGAATAGAAAGAATGAAGTTGCTGACGATGAGAGGGGGGAAGATAAAAGAAGTGATTTGGTAAGGAAATTAGAGGAACTAAATGTGAAGGAAGGGGATTCCGATATTGATTTTAATAGTGATTACGATAGTGATGTAGATGAAGATGAGGGCGAAATACAATAAAATACTGTACAAAATTATAAAGTAGAAATTATTATTATCAGTATATTCCTAATTACATAATGAAAACACAGTTGTTTTTTTTTTTTGAGTGAAATATTTAAATTTAATAAGTTAGAAAAAGATTCCTCGCATTCTACGGCCCATACCTTGCCTGTCGTAGAGGATATTGAATTTATTCACAAATTGATTTAAATCGTTACATCCTTTAGTTAATGTACCCAAATAGGTCATTAAACCAACATCGTTACATTGCTAAAAAAAAAGTAAGTATTCATATTCAGTTATGCAGGGTGGCTAACTTCTCATAGGGACGCTACTTGGCTACAGTTCCGTATATGGACTTTGGACTTATATGCCTGTTAAGGGTGCGTTCACAGTGAGGAGAATGCAAAAAAATAACATTCCACATATTGTTGCAAATGGAAAATAACGAACAAAATTCTCGAGAAGAACAGCAGTGTAAAAGATCGATTGGAAACAGATGTGGAAAAGGTTAATAACATAATAGATAAGTAGAAAAATATTGTGAGAAAAGGTTTTTCCACTGTTTTGTTTATTTATTTATGTTTATAATATTTTCTTAATTGAAATTAAGTCGATTAATATCAAAAATCTAATCAAGATAAATAGCTGCTTATAGTGTTAAATAGCCCTAAAATATTCTTTTTTAATATAGTATATTAATAACAAAACCCTGTTTTTTATCCAATTTTTCATTTTTATTATCTTTTACGACCGGTTTCGGCGTAATGCCATCTTCAGGTGTATTACAACAGTACACACATTTGAATTTAAGAATTTTGGCTGCAATCATATTAATTTGTCATTGTGTATGTGATGTTTTACTTATTATTTAAATTTTATTCCTTTGTATGTACAACATAAAATCTTAAATTTTAACATTTTGACGTAGCTTTGTGATTTCTATTGTTTTTTACAAAAATTGGATAAAGAACAGTGGTTTTGCTATCAATACATCGTATCAATTTCTACCAATCTAAAACTTACAATATTTTTTTTAAAGTATGTTTGGTTGACCATAATTACGTGATAGGAATAGGTAATATGAATAAAAATTAGTACTTCCTAATTTTGTTTATTTGTTTACTAGAGATGACCCCAGCTACTACTTTCCAAAATTTTTGTCTCTATCAGGCTGTTGCGTGATCTCATAATAGCCAGTGTTAGAACATCAAAAAGCAATGGAAGAATTTTAGAGTGAATAAGCATTTGCTGACCGGACATTGTAAAAGAAAAGAGAAAAAAACAAACTTTTGGTGAATAAAGCAACTCTCCCAGCTACGAGTATTGTCAGAGCTTTCTTGGTGACATATGCACCAGTTTGTAGAGATTTCTCAGTTCGAACTGATAATAAGGATAAATAATAATTTTTTGAAAATTTACTTTCGTGGGAATTTATTTCATTTCAAATTAGGGACTTTTTAAAACCATTACAGATTCACATAGCAAACTGAAATTCAATAAAAATAAATCACCGATGGAACTCTGGCTAGAAATCAAGTGCCATTTCTTTATAAACTACGATAAATGATGTACTGTAAAAATTTTGGCATTTCCGCTTTGCAAACTTTACGTTAGATACTACAATAAGAGCTATTAATTAATATGTTAAGAATAGTTGAAAATAACACTTGCTGTTTAAAAAAGCTGTTTAAAAAAAATGTCTGGATAGACGATTAGTATTTCGTAGTTAGTAGAAGAAATAACTGCTATAGTATCAAAATATTTGGACATATTTCTCGTTTGATAATACCAAGTTTATTGGCAATATTTTATATTTAATTAGTTAAACATTACTTTACATGAACACTATAATTTTTTATCGGACGAATTACAAAAAAAAAACAAATCAAAACGTTCGAAATACCAAAAATAAAACAAATTTATCAATTATTGAGCACTTTAATTTTGTATGTATCTAAATTATTATTGCCAAAAAAATGATGGATCAACCATGAGATATAACTCTTATAAAATTTATGAAGTAGGCTCACGCAAGACAAAAAGCTCAAAAAAAAACTTGCGAGAAAATCCGAAACATAAAAAATATATTATTTTAATTTATAAGAAGTGGGAGTGAGCCAGAATGCTCCAGGAAAATCAGGGAATTAAAAAAAAGTATACAAACCAGTCAATAAAAGAAAAAAATACGACAAACTATTATTGAGCAGGATATTACTACTCCATATTTAAAAAGTTTGTCTTATTTCTCGTACTTTTCCCTTAAATGTAATCTCACACGACAATCCCCAAAAAATATTCATTTCTGACTGCACTCAGGTTATTTGTACAAGATGTCAATAGTTCACTTAAGTCTTATTACCCAATTTCCAACAGAATAAATTCGAAAAAAAAATAGTTATCAACCGAATATATGTAAACAATACAAGAATTGTCCATAAGAGTGAATTTGAAGAATATGAGTTGGTGTTTGAATTGTTTGTATTGCCTGTTGAACTGTTTAAATCGACCATATTATACAGTTGAAAGGCTACCCTGACGATGGCAGTAGATACAACACTGAAACGTCTGATTTAAACAATCCATCAAACAATGCAAACAGCCCAAACCAGCATTCTTCTAACCCATTTAGTTAGCTATCAATTTGAATTTATTAATACTTTAAACATAGCATAGAAATAGCACCTTTTACACTAATTTCTCAATATTTAGCATTTATCTTTGAAAAAAAATATAAGGCATTACACCCAGAAGAATATGACCTTTCATGCCTAAAATTAACAAATTAGCGGTCCATATTTTGAACTAAAGTCCATTATTGTCCTTATTAAAAAATAGCCACCCTTCAATTTTATATATAAACTTACATTATAGAAATCCTGACGAAAACGAGAACTTTGAATCACAGGCAACCTATGGCAGAGGGAATACGCTTCACGTAAAATTTCATGATTCCTAGGGATCTCATTCTTCTTGACGGCTCTAATATATTCTAAAACTAATTTCACTCTCGAATACAGCATTTTTATAGCACTATGTTGAGCTGTTAAATGTTCAGCGACTAACGAATTCTCTCCTGCATCAGTTGACGACATTCTAGCCACATGGTCGACACCAATTCGTTCGGCTTCTTCTGTTGCTAAAGTATATGTTAAAGATACAAACAGCATGGTCGCTTCACCATTGATCAAATCTATGACAGATTCGTAAAGCGTAACAGGTAGGTGCTGAAAATGATCTGAAAAAGTTGTGGCATTTAGAAATGAGAATTGCTTACGTCAATATTTTTATCGAATGGATTTAGTTTTAACATAACTGGAGATTCATTTATTTCACATATTTGTTTGTGTATTTTTATATCCGTAAATTGGGTGCGTCACCTGTTGTGTACCATCCAATAAAATCCATATCACTAAATACTTGCTTAACTAAAATTAATAGATGTTTTAAAATACACAATAAATTTTTATAACCATACATTGGCCTTCCTTAAGATTGTAATAATCCCTATCAATAATAACATCTCTACCAATAATAGTAAAAACTAGTTCAAACGAATTCATTATTTCTATATTTCTACCTCTTTGCTTCCCAATAAGAGCACCAATAACTAACGAAAATAAGAATTTCATATAATAATTCAGTTGCCACTTAACCTCAACTTATACCCCTTTGTACAGATACATTTTGCGCGCGTTCTCTTGTCCAATGTTCAGACACATTCATTATCACCAAGGGATGGAGAGAGCAGGTAATGGAGCCCGAGGTCCCTGAAGCCATTACATTTTTATCATCGACATCCATTGCGCTGTTATAAATATCAGGTGGCGGTTCTACTACTTCCATGGCCATATCGTCTTTTTCGTTGCTCATATTGTATTTGTTGGACAATTGCGATGCTATTTATTAGAAAATAACTATGGTATCTCTCGTAAATAATAAGCCAACGACGAACTGTCAAATTGACATTTAAAAACCAGATTGGCGAACATGATAAAAAAAAATCCTGTGCTTTTAGATGAGGACCAAAATATCCCCATTTCGTAGTGAATGTATGAAGGTTTAACAAATTAAATGCGAATTGAAGCCCGTAAATCTTCGATTATTTATGCAACCGAAACTACAAGCGCTGCGTACCGAGTAATGCATAATTCAGAATTGTTTGCAAATAATTTTTAATTACTGTTCAGTGTGCTGTAACTTCGATTGCATTAATAATCGAAGATTTGCGGAACTTAGATTCGCATTTAATTTGCTAAAGATGGTACATTAGTGTTCATTGAAATGATGTCACAAAAGAAGTATAAATGCGCTTTTCTATTTCATATATATACTATATACGGGGAAGCCAAGGACAAGGACACTTTGTGAACTATATGAACTGTTTTGCCGAAAATCCATATCGAAAACGCACTGGAGAACGCATTTCGACGATGCGCATCCTACATATTTCAGGGAGAAGGTTGGCGAAAGCCTAATGGCTGTCATTTTTTGAAGGTTTATTTTCAGAGTCAATTGTGTATTTTAGTAAGTATTTTGTGATTTTATTCCATTAAAGCTTTCTGTACGTTCTATGAGATGCCGTGTGCAGTCCCAAGATGTCCAATACCCAAAGGCTTAAATCTAAAGATGGTTTTTCCTTCATACCTATGTCAGTAAGTATATGATGCATAGCAAAATTATATCTATTTACCGAAATTCCTTTAATTATACTTTATAAACGTGTCGCATTATGTCGTTTTGAACTGCAGTTTTTGAAAAACAATATGCAGATATGAGCACTACTTCTGGAGCGTTTAAAAACATATGTAATTCTAATAATTCAATGTAAAACTTCAAAATAAGTTTATTTCAAAAAAAGGTAACAACTTGGCATTCAGATAGGTACATGTATAATAATATATGTATCTAAAAATATGATAAAGAAGCTGACAGTGGTTGTATTATGTTATGTATACAAGAATACACGTTCCTCACTTAGATTTCTTGACTAGATTACTAATAACAATATGTAATATGTAGTTTCTATTGGTGTTTATTCACGTCAGTTCTTCTCTATGCCGATCAATTCTTCAAACAGCGTCGTGCCCTCGTTTCTGCCGTGTAAAATTTGCGACGAATACCTCAGCGTTGCTTGCGCCAAGTCTTTAACATTCCACCTTCTGTCCCTCAACAATCTGTAGATCGTATCGAGCGGAGCCAAATCCGAGTGGCCGGCTGTGTAATATATCAAAAGTGGAACGCCGGCTACGCTCGCCGCCAACCATTGGATTATCACTTTCAATTGAGCGTCCCCTTTCTTAGAACCGCATCCCCAATTCCCGGTAGTCACTGCTTTGATTCCGCTCTCTGGTTTTTGGGAGATTTGTGACAACTGGAACAGGCAATAAAAAGAAGCTGTTTGTGTGGTAGTGTTTATAAATTCCGCTTCGTTTTATTTCGAAAATAAAGATAGGTTAAATTTGCCCGAAGTTGGTGACACATAAAAGTATTTAAAAGTTTATCTTTAAATATATTTGCGATTTTTTTCTTTCATTATTTATTTTTATACACACAAATTCGGACTTTTTTTTTATTAATTAATAACCGTGTAGAATTAGTATGGAAATACAGTCGTGAGCAAATGTTATAGGTGCCCTTGATAAAATCAATGGATTTCATGTTTTTTTTGCATTATTTTTGCAGCAAATTTTTAAAATTTTATGTAATCGTTTTTATGGTTTTACAATAGCCTTTAGAGATACTTTTTGTAGATGTACTAAATTTTTATGTATTCCTAAGTCTTCGAAATGTCACATTTTCCCTGCCATGAACAAAATAATCCAAACCCGCAACAAATTAATAAGATTCCTTAATAAATACTATTTATAATGTGTTTAGGCTATAAGTTTTATGTTTTAATCATTTTACTGTGATTATTAGCACAAACTTTAGGGCGCCTGTAATATTTGATCGCAACTGTAGGTGCAATTAAATGTAAGGCTCAATATATGTATAATGGCTTATCGAAATTAAAGAGTGAAATTTGAAAAGGTATGAGATTGGAAAGCGTGAAGTATGAATATCGATAAAGTGTCTTGCAGTATTTTGGGAGATTGGTATCACCCTACATTTCCAAATGTTTTCAAGTGAATTATAAGCTGTTACAAGCAGAGAAATGTAACTTGTACTCTAGATTTTCAGTGAATCGACGGAGTTAATAGTGCTTATAATTTTTTTATTTATGTATAATATAAGTAAAAATAAAATCTGGTAGGTATTTACTGCAATTTGCAATAATTTAACCGGTATTATAATTTGTTATCACATACAATTTTACCGACAATTTAAAATTTTGGTAAAACAATATGCTTTTGAATTCTCGCAATTCTTCGGATCCGAAAATATACACCATTTGTTTGTTTTTATTGTTTTATGAATTTATATTTTTTGATCTAGATTGCTGCGACTTATAGTCTTCGTATCTGTCAATAAAACACCAAGAAATGACAAATCTAACATTCTTTTATTTATAAACAGTGTCTTTACTTATCTTTGAAAGAGATTTCTTTGCGGATTCCAAAGATACTTTGGCGAATTAAACGAATTAAAAGTTATTTCTGTGTAGTTATGAGTATTAGAGGAAATCAAAACAAATCGACGAGAAGAAATTAATTTTATTTTCTATACTTATTATCTGTTATTAAAATTGGCAGGTATTCTAATAGAAATAGTTAAAATCTATTGTTTTACAGCAGCAACACCTTACTGCACAGAAATGTAATTTCAATGCTTATCCGATACCAGAAATAGTGATGTTCTCCGCGCGAATGCTACATTTTGAGAATGTCTCTCTATTTTTATTTTTGACTCACTTTCATTGAGGATTGATTTTAGACTTTTCTTACTATCAATTTACAGTTACGGAAATGTATGTGGACTGTTCTCTAACAGGAAGTGATAGAATTATTATTTTAAGACATCTGGAGAAAACGTTTATGATTTTCAACAATAAACGTAATAATCTTCTAAATAAATCCAGTCAGGCAGAAAATCATAAAAAAAAAAACTTATAAATTCCATACTATCAAGAGTCCCTTGAGCATATTAGTCTATTATTATACACAATTTTGACGTCTATTGTAAGAGAGAAATTGATAATTGGTAATTGCTAAGAGACTCTATTAGGTTAAAATTAAGGGAATTAACATTTCAAATTTTACACAAATAAAGTATTTTTAGACGTAAAAAACATTGTTCGTTTTACCGGAGATACCATAAACTTCGAGTGTTGAGGTACAGATGGTTGAGATCAACATTTTGTGTATTTATATAATGAGATTTTGATTTTACTTCTTATTAGAGATGAAATTTTTCGAATTGAAATGCTATACTAAAATGTTAAATGAATACTTGTCATATTTTAGGTTCTTATTTTTTTCTCCCTAAGTTGAGTTCTTCCATACGAAACAGACGTATTCTTATGCAATTACCCATGTATGTATACGTTCATTTATTCTAAAATACATGTAAATTGTCTGGTACTTAGTACAATTTGTTTATTAAGATTGAAGTTATACAGTAATAAAAGTTAGTAGCTTTTCATAATAATACATAGTTAATTTAGGCACTGAGCTAACTCGAACTAAACAGATTTTGTTGTTTTTGTTGTTTTGTATTATTCACCGGTAAAGCTGGAGTCTTTCTAAACAACTTGGAAGCTTTAGATATTGTAAGATCATCCAATTGAAAGTAAAGAATTTTGTCTTAATGCGCAGATTATTTTTGATTCTAATCCAACATTCAAAACCTTGCTAGAAAGATTGTTAATTTCTTGTTGGATTTTTTCAGCTGACGATGTCCCTTAGTGGATGAACCGGTTGTCTTTATTAAAGAATTTGTGAGAAATTGGACCATTTGCTTTATTTACCTTGCTATAATTTACTCACACAGAGTCAAAAACCATGGAGTATAATTTCGAAAATGTTTGAAGTGTAGTATTTCCTTTTTCATTAGCTACAATTTTTGTCTTAATTAAAATTAAATTTGTTTTCATGTTATAGATATAACTCAAATTATTGTTTTTAAGTATGGATCTATTTTGTTCTTAAATTTATTGAGTCTGTTTTTTTGGAGTTGTTAATTTGAAGTTCCGATGCATTTTTTTTGGAACTAAATGATAATTTAGGCATCTCGCTAAAGATATTGTTTCACTATGCCATGATGTGGATATAATATTGTTGTTTTGTTGTATGAATGGTATTGTCATAATGTAAGTTCATATTATTTCTTATCTCTAAAGAAAATTGTATTTTAGAATAATACTATTAATTTGTGATAAAGTATGATTTATATTTTGCCAAGGTAAATTGAGTAAACACATATTTTTCATAAAAATTATGTTTAAAGTTTAAATTAAATATATTTTATTAAATTTTGCAATATTTTTTTTTAATTTCATAAAAAACAATGTTTTATAAACCATTTGCAATTAGCCTAGGAATTTGTCTGTATTATTTTTGAACAAAATTTTTATCTATATCTACAGAAATGTAGGAGCATTTAAAAGCATTTATACGCATTCACACAGCTAATTGAAATTTAAGAATGTAATATAAATTATGAGATTAAAATATATTTACTGCAAACTATACTACACAAAGTGAGACAGATATTTATTTATCTTGAATGAAAACTTCAATATTTCATATTTCTATTTCCCAAACTATAATATTTGTTTGCTTTATATTAGTTGCTGGCATTATGGTAAAGCATATGATAATAATATTAGGTGCTTTAAAAAAAATTCGGAGAGACAAAATATTAAAGAATTAAATATTTAATTTCACAGATAATTAATATTACCTTAATTACCATTAAAATTAGTTTTCTTATAAGATGATTTGTTAAATAAGAAATAAACAGGTTTCAAAATAAATATTCTGGTCAATAACTCAATAGGCGAAAAGATTGTTTTATTTTTGTCATTTATTTTTCTTTAGATTTAATCTCAAAAGATTTCTAAACCTTAAAGAACGAATTACACTTAAATTTTATTGGTTGCCCAGTGAACTAAATTCAAATTTCCCTCAATTATATTTAGTAACTTCAACTTAAAGGTATTCAAATAACTATTAATCTAATACAAAATCGTAGGTAATTTCATGCTTTAATGTTGAAGTTACTAAAAATAATTGCGGGAAATTTGAATTTGGTTCACTGGGTGGAATATGTTTATAGACAGAAAAATATTAGTTTGCAACTAAATATACACATAATTTGTCCATAGGAATGAACTATCACGTTATCAATGCTAATATGCTCAATAGACTCTGATAGTATAAAATTCACGTTTGTTTATTTTAGGATTTTCTGCCTGAATTGATTTGTTTAGAAGATCATACGTTCATTGTTGAAAATCTCCAAAATTTTGTCCTGATATATCTTAAAATAATACTTCTATCATACAGCATACAAAATATTCACGTTTTGCTGTGATTGTGTTGAGAGAGGTGCGCTGTAATTTGTGTTGCCTACGTGTTAGAGAACTGTTCACATGGTTCACATACATATTCCCTTAACTCTACATATGTACGTTTTATTTAGTTGATGATTATTAGGTACAAAAATGTGTAAAGCTGCAAAAACCACTTCAAGAAGCGATAAGCAGGGAGTCTTAACATTAACATGCTGCGTTCGCAATGCCTCCTTTTACCTGTTCATCACTTTCTTGAGATATCGCTACATTCACGCAAATATCGCCGAGCGTTTGAATAATTTGAGTGGCGTACGAAAGAACCCACGTCTTTCTTTTGCTTTTTGTGTCACCACTGTCTTTTGATATCGCTTTATCTCCGAGCATGGGCTGAGGAATATTCTCCTCCAGTAAAGATTCAGTTCGTTCGCTCTGCATTACATATAAAATTAATCTTTAATCTTAAATTTTTTCGATTAACTTTTTTTTTTTATTTTGTAAACACAAAAGAAATATGAATGCTGATATCAGAAAGCGACGTCAATCTCGTTATTACATCACTAAAGCACCTAACACCTATTCCCGACACTATGGGCGGTTACAGCCCTATTCGAGGTCTTACCAATTGTGCTGCCAACCGGTGCTTTTGCCTGGCCAACTCTAAACTCATCGATTTCGCGTTTAGGATCAATTTATTCTTCTTCTTCGCCCCGCAGGATATCACTCCCAGGGTGTGTTCGCAGCCGCCTTCCGTCAAAGGCACTCCGGCGAATGACTCGCTCAAGGTCCTCTTCAGAGCGAACCGGCGAATTGAACCACAGCCAAATCTCTGCCGTTTAACTCTTTCTTCGTTCCCTTATCCGTTTCGATGACTGGATGTTGGAGCCATCTGGAGAATTGCTCGTAAACCTCTTCCAATTCGGAACTGTCAAAATGAAATTGCGATATAATTGTGTAAATTTCTGAAACATTTCTGATATCCATCCAGACCTGTATTCCGTGCTGAAGCTGTAATCAGAAGACTTGTTCGATTCTTTCTTACTTAAATTAGATTGTTTGTTCCTGAATTTATCGAGCCACTGCTGTTCTTGCTGCAAGGATTCCTTCAGGAAATTTTCATCTAGCGATTCCTCGTGTAAGATGAAACCAGTTGAGCCGCCGCGTTTTACTCTGCAATGAAGTTAATTCCGATATAAATACAGGGCATTTTAATTGGAACGAGCCAGAAAATTAAAACTTTACATGTTGTGATTTATATAAAATTCCGAGACCTGTCAATTGTTATGATTATTATGAACTTTTAATGATGGGTCTAACGATTTAAAATGATTCCTGGGACGCAGCAACCTCCCCCCTTAAAATTTGATATACAAATAGAGAAGATGAGTCTTGTGACCACTAATTCAAACGGTTTTTTAATTTTCTTTACGGCAACATACCATGTGATTCAAAATGATTGTCGTAAGAAAAAAACTGTTTTCCGGAAAAATTTATCTATACTTATTACCAATTTAATGAGCGAAGTTAGCTACATACAAATTTCATACATTAAATGAATTTTCTTGACATTTAGCGACATTGGCGTGCGTGTTGTAGTATCTTTCGATTATTTATCTTATAATTTTTTTCAAATCGTTTATATTTACATCTAATATCACCAACAATAGTATTTCTGAATACTGTAAGAAAATAAGGGATTTTATCTGTGGTAATAGCTCAACAAACAGGTAAAAAATCAATATTAACATTAAGTGAAATAGTTTATTACATTTTATAATTTTATAGGCTTATCATACACTTCAGCGCAATGAGCTGTCAAAAGAAATTACACTACATTTTCATCCCTATAAAGTTTCTACGGTACAGGAATTATTACCATTAGATCACTATAGGCGATTGGAATATTGTCATTGATTTAATAACAATTTAAGGGATGATGACTTGCTAAACAAATCATTTTTCTTGGATGAAGCCTGGTTTTATCTAACAGACTATATCAATTTACAAAACTATTGTATCTGGTCTGCAGAAAATCCACATCAATTTCGAGAAACACAATTGCATCCCGTAAAAGTTGGAGTTTGGTTAGCTATGTCCAGGCAACGAATAATAGGGCCAATTTTCTTCGAGGAAACTGTAACAGCTCAACGTTACCAACAGATGTTGGAATTGTTTATTGCAGAGTTACAAGAAAATGAGCTTGAAGTAGGTTATTTTCAGCACGATAATGCTCCAGCACATACTGCTCGACAAACCTGCCAATATCTTCAACAGTTTTTTGCTGACAGGTTCGTTAGAGCACAAAGATGGCCACCAAGATCGCCTGATCTAACCCCACTAGATTACTTCATGTTCAGCTATCTAAAAATCTATAGGATCTATAGAAACCGCATGCATACCATAGAAGAACTGAGAGATGCAGTTTTGTCACTTAATAATTATACTAATTGTATGTTATAATTTAAAGTAATAAATAAATTTAGTTAAACACCAGTTAGTACTGAATTGTAAAATCGTAATTTAGTAAAGTTAAATTAATTACATTTCATTTTTACAAGCAGAAACACCTTTCCATACTTGTTTATATAATGCGAGTTCAAATATAGGTTACGTTTTCCTTATTTATGACAGATCCGTTTACTTTCTTATGTTCCAACACTGACTTAGTTCAAACCTTCATTACAAACACGCGGCATGTACCTACACCCTGTTACTATCTAGAGGAGCGGAATTGACAATCATTTTGAATCTGTGTATATCAAGAAGTATTTTTTTTCAATTAGTAAGGAAAAATTGTATAACTTGCAACCTGTGTATAATAAAATACGATTAGAATGAAATGGTTTGGATTTTACTTTATTAAATGTTCAAAATGATGACCATTAATCTCCATACAATAGTCAAATCTCGCTTCAAATTCTCTCCTGACATTTCGCAACATTTCTGGAGTTATCCGTTGGCATTCTTCAACAATTTTTTCGCATAATTCTTGTAAAGAAGCTGAACGCGTGGCATACACCTTAGACTTAAGATGCCTCCAAAGAAAAAAAAATCAAGTGGTGTAAGATCCGGTGATCTGGCAGCCATTCTATAGGCCCTTCGACCAATCCAACGATCGCGAAAGTGATGATCCAGAAATTGTCGTACTTCGGCAGCGTAATGTGGGGCCGCTTCATCTTGCTGAAATACTAAACAGGTATAGAATGGCATCATGTTGAATGCGCGTTTCCATACAAAATCAGCTACACGTCGTCAAATCATACTCATCATAAGGGAATTGTACAGCCCACTTCGTCCATTTCCAACGATCGACGTTGAGCCACACTTGGCCTCGGCATTCACAAACCCGCTCTCACGGAGTAAGCATTTTAGAGTTGCTACTTGGAACACTTTTGCCGATAATAATTGCACCCCATTCATGTTACATGCTACAATGCATATTTTCTTAATATTTGTAATATACAGAAGTAAGTGCTACTTATTGTTTTCCATACTAGCGGTTGTGCAATAAACATGCCAAGTTGTAGGAATAAGATATCCAAATAAACAAACTTCGGATAACGATCAATACAATACAAAGATTTGCAACGTTCTAAAATAAAATATTAAAAGAAATAAAAAAGGAATCTTATAATATCAATTAAAAATATACTTCTAAATGTTAAAGAGAATAGAGATGTTTATAAGAAAACTAAATAAAAATAATCCGCAAAAAAATTAAGTTTTAAAATTAACTAAAACCATTATTTTAATTTAGCGAATTCCCGAACAAATCGCCTCTTTTTTTCCTGGCAATACCCCATAATGTAGCCCTCTTGTATGTACGTGCAAAAGTGTTTTAGTAGTTATACTTACTGGCGTCAGCATAAATATTTTTTTGGCGCAGGTCATTAAAGGTATGCGCTCGTTCAAAGTCATAAAAAATTAACAGCGTCAAATCGAGAGGTCCAGAAGCTTCTCGTGCTTATGCGCTCATTACAAAAAGCTTTTTACAAAAACAATTGTGCAGCCTTTGCTGTTGTTTGTCATCACGTTTTGACAATTAGTGACACAATACGTGGAATCATACTTGCGTATAATATTTAAAACTTTTGCTACAGTTGAGACTGGACTAAAGCAGATATAAAAAGGCCAATTTACTACAATTTATTATTACTACATTTAATTATTTTTCTCCTTTTATTCGCATGTGTAAATTAACATTGTAATGAAAAACGAAATGGAATAGTCAAAACAATTATGAATATTTTAAATGAAAAAGAAATAAATAAAAGGCCGAAGTGAGAAAACACAGCTGATAGCAGCGAAGACCTACATTCATCAATGCCGCTAGATTAGTACTAGATGCTTGTAGTGTGAAAAACTGCGGCCAGGAGTGAAGAAGTGCGGTTGGTGTGGTTTCCCATCCTTACTGCAATGCGTTTGGCAACTAAGGTGAGTTTTATGCATAGGCTTATTCCCCGATTATAAATCTTCACTGGCCGAATGTGTATATCTCATTCTCGCTCCAATTTTCTGTGATCAAAGCATTGATTGTATCGTCCAGTATGTTCAAATACATGACCATTTAAAATCTCGTCAATAAATAGGGGTCATATGAGATGATCGTCAACGATACCAATCCATACATTAAGTTTCAGTGGCCGTTGTGTATGTGTTTCCCGCGTAATATGGGGGTTGGTGTCACTCCAATATTTGCAGTGACGATTTGCTTCACCATTCAATGAAAAAGATAATTCCTTCGAAAAACAGATATTTTGCGGTAAATTTCGATTATTGTTGAGGCGCGGCTCTGTCATTAATTCACAAAACTCCAACCTCCCGCCAAATCATTCTGATTCAATTCGTGTAAAAGTGTAACTTTAAAAGGATGAAACTTGTACTTCTTAAGTATTCTACAAACTGAAGAACGACTTTGATTAAAAAAAAAAATCACTTCATGATACTTGTTGCCGTAAAGAGAATTAAAAGATCTTTTGAATGAGTGTTCATAAGATCCATCTTCCCTATTCAAATTTTAAAAATGAGAGCTCCTGCACCCACAGGAATGATTTTAAATCGTCAAGTCCGTCATTAAAAGTTGACCCCCTAATATGACAAATGACCAGATTTCGAAATTTTATATAAATTACAGCAAGTAAAGAGTTATTTGAGGTGGCTCGTTTCAATTGAAATGCCCTGTATAATTAACAACATGAAAGTATGGTATCAAGTTTTATTTACGTTTAAAACAGGCGGAAAAATTAAAAAGAAGGTAAAAATAATCCTCTAATAGATGATGTAATACGTAACAACTTTCGGAGTTTATTCGGAGCGACCAATTTTTCCGTGTGACTCATTTTATGTTATTAATTTATTGTTTCGAACGTTATTAATAGCGTTCACATCTTACTTGATGTCCTGGTCTCGTACACCGGACCCGCCGACCGTGATCCCAACCGCGTAACTTGATGAATCATCCGATGATGGGGTCACGCTTGATGTTTCTCTTCGCAGAGCGTCTCGTAAGCGTTGTGCGAAGGTATTTCGCTTTTCTGGGGTTTCCAAGTCTATGCTGTACCTCTTGTGGAAATCTTCATCTCCGCTACCTGTACAGAGGAAACTATTTGATATATTTAGATTATAGGAAAAATATTATGTTGGTTATAATAAATGTTTTTGATATTTATGGATTTAGTTAATTGCAAATATGTCTAAAATAATATTAAACATGCCTGTCAATTGTATTAAATCGTATTATAGCAAGATTACATGTCCCATATGGTAGGAAGTAGAAAATATATTCAATATTTTAGGTTACATAAAGGCTCGTAGAAGTGATTAGAGTATTTGTGCAAGTTGATGAAATGGATGAGACACTACTGCAAAGAACACGTTTATTTCAGTTATGTTATGTTATAAAAACAATGTCACTAACTTAAATTTCAGAAAAAAAAAATATAACAAAAAGTAAAATCCATAACAAGGGTGCATTTAGAAGAGGATACTCATTGTCCATTCAAGCCTGTGCTAATATGTCATCTGAATGGTAAATTGAAAACCATGGTAATTTTTTTAAATTTTCGCTTTGGATTTTGGCTGGACTAAATTAAATTATTTCTTTTTGGACAGGTATCCCACTCATCACCACGGCCATATTCTAATACATTTAAGAAAAAAACATTCTCAACTTTATAGCGCATTTGGTATGCGGGGTGTTAATATCAATTTTCTTATGTCCAATGGAATGGTACAATTTTCATCAACCCAATAAATCATCATCATCATTTGTACTATGGTACCTGTTATTATATATACTATGCTATACCTATTTCTAAGGCCAATAATGGTTTTTGAAATATTTGCAACCTTGTTTAATTTTCGACATTTTTCACTTTTTCAGGTAAAACCAAAAATTCTATATCATGTTAGACATTAAAGATGTTTTGCTAATGAGAATGCAAGTATGAGAACGTAGAAATTTATCAGCAAAGCACATACTGCCTGTTGAAAAACTCATCTCCAATATTATTGTGGTTTTTATATAATGCATTGCCTAGCTAATATCTTTTTTTTATAACAAATAAAAACTTTTATCCTTAAATCTGCCTTCTCTTTACAGATACCTATCCTTCTATGTTTAATGATATTCAAAAATACAATCCCCCTTCGTTAGATGGCTATGAGCTTATGAATATGTCGATATGTCTCAAATTTACCGTTGCAGAACATGCGCATTAGTAATTTTCTCTGTTTTTAACCAATGGGTAGTTATATATACTATATTTATATTTTTTATCAGTAGTTATGCTTTCTAAATCAATAACTTGTATATTATTAAACCTTTACTTGATGAAATATTAAATTTATAACCTAATTTTAATCATTTAATGTATTAATACTTTCTTATTAATAAAAACAGGGTAAATATCAATAATGATGCACAATTTATTATTCAATATAAGATCAAAGACATTGAAAGACTAAAAACTCTTACTCAAGGTGAGTACATTTATGTGCAATATTTAAATAAAATATCAACTACTATCCAGTATACTGTGGAATCTAAAATTCTCAAAATAACTTATAAATCTTCGCCATCATCAGATGAATTCACCAACCATGCCTAACAAGCTATATATATTAAAATTTCAGTTTCAACTATCATGTACAAATATGAAGAATCATCCTTAAAGTTTTCGAAATGTTAAATATTTATTTAATCTTGATAAATTTTGTTTTCTTGGTCAAATCTGGGATTATAAATTTAGTAATAAAACTCGTGAGATTAGTGGCATAAATTTTCTTTAATTTCATTAATTCATTTTTCTATTTTTCTTACGTTTCGACGGCTTTCCGTCTTTCTCAAGGTATTTATTTTTTTTTCTTTACTTATTATTTCATAATACATATTTCGTCGTCATTCACGTTATACAATTAAAACATTGTTTAATTGAGTCATCTTATTTTTTTTTTAATATTAAGTTAATTTTAAATTTTTTTAAAAACACACACAAGACGGACACATATACATTTTAAAAACGATGTCACTTAGAAACAGTTTGCAAGTGACATCGTTTTTAAAATATACAAACAAGAGTTATATATACAATTAGTCAGATTCCTAGTAAAAATTACAAGGCTACTGACATAAGTTTATAAAATTTATACCAAATATTTTGTATTCACTGCTAATGTGTGAAATAAAGGACCATTTTAATGGGGATACCTTTCTTGAACATATAATGAATGTGGCTTTTTGAAGGAATTTATTATAATTAGTAAATTTGTATCTTATTTTTCTTATCTTATTTGTATTTCATACTGTCTAGTGCCAAACAGCTATCCATCTTTCAATAATGACTGTTAAAATGTCTATTTTGGCATTTGTTTAAAAGTCTAGCCTTTTTGGTATCTACTTGTATCATACTACACATGTTACAATATTAAACTTTTTTTTTCTTATAAATAGATCTTTTTTTATTATCGATTTTAGCAACTTTCACAATAATATGATTTAATTTTATATTTTCATCATTCTAATTCTACAATGTTTCAATTTAAATAAGAAAAAAAACTATCAAAGCTTGATAGTTTGTGTAAGTTTTAACTATATTTTTCAGATTATCACCTTTTATTTATTTTTGTTTATCATTTTGTATAATTAAGTTTATTCTTAAATTGTTTAATTTAAACAATATATTTACTAATTGACGTTTCGATATTTTACAATTCTATCTTTATAAATTTGATTTGTTTTACTTGTTTACCGTTTTCCATTTTAGCCATTCTCTATTCATTATTTTTTTTTTTAAAGGTTTGATTTGTTGGAAATATTGGCTTAATGAAAACAACTAACTACATGTGCCAAGACGTTTCGATCAATTTATTGTTTTTTTCATTGCTTAAAAAAATGATATTGTTTCATAATTGGTTAGTTCTTCGGTATTTTGCTTATACTTGAAAATACAATTTTCTTACTAGAAGGTTAAAAGATTTATTAGAATTTGAAATTAGTCGGTGCAAACAAAAGTTGAGTTGCATATTATTTCTTGGCAGTTGCTTATACATTTGTGGTGCCTTAAAATACGCTATATTTAGCTTAACACGTTTATTTGGTTATTTTCTGCTTCTAATATTAATCTAGCAATAAAATCAAAAGTAATTTGCTTTTAAGCAGCTTTGTTATTAAATCGCTATCTTGACTCACCGTCATCCAAACTGGTTTTGGCACTATGGAATTCTTTTCTTACTATAAGGTTAAAAGATTTATTAGAATTTGAAATTAGTCGGTGCAAACAAAAGTTGACTTGCATATTATTTCTTGGCAGTTGCTTATACATTTGCGGTGCCTTAAAATACGCTATATTTAGCTTAACACATTTATTTGATTATTTTCTACTTCTAATATTAATCTAGCAACAAAATCAACAGTAATTTGCCTTTAAGCAGCTTTGTTAATAAATCGCTATCTTGACTCACCGTCATCCAAACTGGTTTTGGCACTATGGAATTCTTTTCTTACTATAAGGTTAAAAGATTTATTAGAATTTGAAATTAGTCGGTGCAAACAAAAGTTGAGTTGCATATTATTTCTTGGCAGTTGCTCATACATTTGTGGTGCATTAAAATACGTTATATTTAGCTTAACACGTTTATTTGGTTATTTTCAGCATCTAATATTAATCTAGCAATCAAATCAATAGTAATTTGCCTTTAAGCAGATTTGTTAATAAATCGCTATCTTGACTCACCGTCATCCAAACTGGTTTTGGCACTATGGAATTCTTTTCTTACTATAAGGTTAAAAGATTTATTAGAATTTGAAATTAGTCGGTGCAAACAAACGTTGACTTGCATATTATTCCTTGGCAGTTGCTTATACATTTGTGGTGCATTAAAATACGCTATATTTAGCTTGACACGTTTATTTGGTTATTTTCAGCTTCTAATATTAATCTAGCAACAAAATCAACAGCAATTTGCCTTTAAGCAGCTTTGTTGATAAATCGGTATCTTGACTCACCGTCATCCAAACTGGTTTTGGCACTATGGAATTCTTTTCTTACTATAAGGTTAAAAGATTTATTAGAATTTGAAATTAATCGGTGCAAACAAAAATTGACTTGCATATTATTTCTTGGCAGTTGCTTATACATTTGTGGTGCATTAAAATACGCTATATTTAGCTTAACACGTTTATTTGGTTATTTTCAGCTTCTAATATTAATTTAGCAATAAAATCAACAGTAATTTGCCTTTAAGCAGCTTTGTTAATAAATCGCTATCTTGACTCACCGTCATCCAAACTGGTTTTGGCACTATGGAATTCTTTTCTTACTATAAGGTTAAAAGATTTATTAGAATTTGAAAATTAGGGCGGTGCAAACAAAAGTTGACTTGCATATTATTTCTTGGCAGTTGCTTATATATTTGTGGTGCCTTAAAATACGTTATATTTAGCTTAACACGTTTATTTGATTATTTTCAGCTTCTAATATTAATCTAGCAATAAAATCAACAGTAATTTGCCTTTAAGGGAAGGTTTACATGTATTTGACTGGAAAAATCGATTTTTGGTTTTTTGCACTTTTTGAAAGCTCCAAATATATAACATACATGGTTAAAGCGGTTTCGTAATATTCGCATTGTTTAAGCCGCTACGGCTTATTAAAAGAGCGGGTGTACCGACACAAACGGAGCATATTAGATGTAATACTATATTCGACTCGGGGCTACTCGGGTCGAAATATCATACTTCTTGTTTGTTAGTGTATGTATAGTTGTCCTTAATGATTAGAAATGCCACTGCAGTCTGGATCACAAATAAACGACAGAGTAGCTATTTATATTACAATAATATGAAGCAATTAGATCCGAAATAAAACGCACATTTGAGGAAACTAATCTAACAATATTTCTTTTACTTAAAACACACTTTCCACGCTTTTAGAAAACTACTTACCATAAAATGTTCAATTTATGCAGATGCATTTACTTACACTAAATTTCTTAGAAAAGCTGGCTAGAATATGATGGCAAATATAACCGCACTACGGATCATCAGAGTAGCACAGGAAAAATGGAAGTCGATGCGATGCCTTTAAAAGAAATTTTCGCACGATTTCGGATAGGCGACTGAGACAAGACAACTTTTTTAAGCAATTTGTGATTTTTAGCCGTACGAAGATGTTACTGTTGAAGAAAAAAGAGAATGCGTTGGAGATGTACAAAAAAGAATGAGTGGACTTTGAGAGAAGGGCGCTGGTAAACTGACTGACAAACTTATTGATAATAGTGTACTATAGACTGGCAATTAGACAACATCCAGATTCTGCATAAAAAATGAAGGCTACATTTCATTATAAATGTTCAACCGACGCGGATCCACGACACATTTATTGAGCTTGCTTCATTCATACATGACCCTCTTTTGCAAAAAAAAAAAAATCAAGATGCTATTAGGCTGATTTATGAAGTTTTTTTTTTTTCTAGAGTGATTTATTGCAAAGATGCATTGGAAAAAATTGTCAAAACTGAAACGACTCGTTTAGTTCATGTGTGTAGAAACTAGCTCAAAAGATTTACCTGCGACCCATAAACAATTCAACCTTGCTACCTACATTGCCGCAAATTTATTCAATGAAGGTTACTTTTCTGTATTACAAATAATGAATGCGGTGGGAATTGCAGTAGGACTTGATGCCAAAAATTTCGTCATCAATTCTGATCATCAGCGCATACAACGAACAGAGCAGAGTATGTCCAGCGCTGCAAAACTTGCTGTGCTGTCTAAAGGGAAGCAACAAATTTTGCAAATGCAGAAGTATGAAGAAGAGAAGGATTAATGTATGGTGCTGGAATAGTTGACTAAGTGTATGTTGAACTATTTGTAAAAAATTTTGCGAGAAACTTTGAACGCGTTTTTCTCGAAACATGATTTTTCAATCTGCGTAAGTTCTAGTTCTTCAAGTGTTCAATATATCAACTTAATTTTTTGTTTTCTTAATGTAAACAGTTTTATTGGAGGTTATACCTATAATATACTAAAAATTGCAATATTCCACATTTTTATATCCACATACACACAAAAAGAAATAGAAAATAATCAAATCAAAGTCAGGTATCTGCCACATTGTTTGCTTCGATTTATTTGGTAAATTTAGATATAACCTCCAACAAACTTAATATATTTCTAACTCTTCTTTTTATTTTCAATTTCAGATCACTTTTACGTATGCTAGAGTTTACGCAGTTTGACCGTGTTTTCTGTGCACATTGCTACCTACATACAAATAGCGAACGTTATAGTGGTCTTGTCATTAAAGAAAATATATTTTTTTAATGTCCAAATTTTAATATATTTATTAAGAAAAAGCCGTATTCCGTATATCTTTTCCTTTGTCTGAAAAAAAAAGCTTAAAGTTTTTGGACTTTTCCGATATATATATGTAAACCTCCCCTTAAGCAGCTTCGTTGATAAATCGGTATCTTGACTCACCGTCATCCAAACTGGTTTTGGCACTATGGAATTCTTCTTCACTGGACTCAGCGCTGGAATATAGACTCGATTTGGAATCCGGTTTCCTCTTCACGGGCAAACATTCACCGGACGAACCTAACACTATAAATCTACCTCTTCGATTATTGAGCACACCCTCCGCTGGGGCGGGAGACTTGTTCAGCAAGCCCTTCTCCAGTTGCATTTGTACTTTAAGCGTATTCGGAACATTATTATTGTCTAACGGCGGCGATTCCGAGCCGCTCTTGTTTGTGCTACAAGATTCCTGAGTGATGATGGGGACGCGGTTCTCAGTGTCGGAATGGTTAGAGCCTAGAGATTCACCTATAGGCGATAGCCTTCGATTCTTGAAACCGGGAAAGCTGAAGTGGGGCGGATTTCCGGAACAATCGTCGCTTTCCAGGCTCTTCGCGTGCTTCTGCTGGAAGGCCAACAGGCACTTATTCAATTCCCTGAGCACGTTGTCCTCTTCGAATTGACCGATGGGTAAACGGGAGTGATCTTCAGCATCTACACAACATACAGTCCTCTGGAGAACGCCTAAGTTAAACGGTTAATCGGGAAGGAACTGATTGAGAGTTTTACCTCAGTCGGGTTGGCGAGCTTCTCGAAGGTCGCTCTATTCTTGGGATCAGCGATTCTGGATACGTGTCTCGCCCTCTCCACCGTCAATACCTCGTTGTCCTCCAACACTTCGACGTTAATAAAATCGAGAGGATTTCGGGGAAAGTCGCCAACGTGACGCATTCCTGGAAAATTAATTCCTATGTAATCCTACGGATGGTTCGCTGAATAGCGTCGTAGCACTTAGGGTGTTATTGTCGGGGGATTAGGCAGTTAAGAAAATTAGATGCACGAATTAACCTGAGAATTACCACTTCCTAAAACATCCCCACCAATTTTCGAACTGGAGAAGCATATCTGCAACGAATCCGGATCTGCCCTTTCTAAACGGCCTTCGTGTTTTATCTGTAGAGGACATAATGGTAAACTACACTCCAACCAGTCTTCTATCGTTAGCCATTCTTTACTTGACATGACCTAAAAAAGGAAATTTATAATCTACACTGATTTATTAGATAATGCATAAAATCAACGCCAAAAAATCTTTTCTTAACAAAGGTACCTCGCGAACTGTAATCACGAATTCTAATGAAACTTCGTCAGTTTATATCCACTTGGCAAGTAATGTTGCAGATATTCCAGTAATATTACATTATTTACTAGACAGCGATGTTAAACAAAAACATGTTACTGAAATTTTGCAGCAACATTAAATAATGATAGAAATATTTCAGGCCATTACAGTAACATTTCAATGTAATCAGGAAAAAATATTTTAAAACAATGTTGCAAAAACAAAGATTTTGTTGTCAGAAATGTTGAGGTAATATTTAGTTGTAACATTGCCATATTTACAAAATTTACATTTTATAAAGTGTAAAATAGGTACATACGTATATATGTTTCTGCAAATTTAGAATTTTGATAACACAAAACTAATGGAGCAAATTTTCTCTATAAAGTAAATAATGGTGATGAATTTTTTTAACATTTTTTTGTAGCCTATAATAATCATGTTAGTGGTGGGGTTGTGGTTGCGCACTGCGCACTTGTAAAAGTTAGTATCGCTTGCCATCACAAATTTTTTCGTACCGCGCATACACGAGTTGGCGTAAACCTGTGAACCCCCTCTTTCACAATATACGGTAATCGTGACTGAAGAGGGCGTGGATAGGACCATCTTGGGATTCTGCGTCGCAGTTATTTTGATGAGAAAAAATTCCCGTCAATAATGAATCAACATTATCAGGTAAGTTTTATTTATAATGCTAAAGTAGGTATGTCGATCCTTTCAAATTCATGGAAGATCTTTAAAGACAGATATGTATTATGTATATCATAACCTATATATGCTATAGTAAAACCTACCTGTTGTGCTATAAGAATGAGCAATGTCACGTAATGTATTTCTTAGAATTGATAGTAATTCTTGATCAAATACAAATTTTACAATAATTATAAACAGATTTTCTGATCTCTATTTTTGACGGTGTCTTTTTTTTTAATTTCAGAGAGAATTAGAAGAGATATTGTTCTCACAGATACAGAATACGAAATAACTGTCATGGAATGGTTTCGTTATGTAAAACAAAGATTTGATGGAAAAACAGCAAAATGTTCAAAGGAATAAAATGCATTCGGGGCGTTTTTCTTATATGTTGTGAGTTTTTGTTTAGATTCTATTCATGTTAATTTATGTGCCCCATAATCTGTTTCCAATACTGAAGTTTATTAAAATGGAATTTAATGCTGGAATTTAATGCTGTAATGTTTATTAAAATGAAATAAATGCCTTTATTGTCTTCTGTAAGCAGCATTTTACTTTTTAAAGTATCTATTAATGTATTCCGTTTACTTAAATAGCTATTTATAATATTATTCATAGTATTACTATTTAGCTTTTACATAGAACTATATGATATATGATTGACCATTTTAATGTATCTGCAAAAATAACTACAAAAAAGACTTATAATGTTATATTATAAAAATGTCATATCCATTATATTTTTCTGGCATTAATGTTTAATGTTAGTACTGTAATTTTAGTAAGTGAAGATAAATTCATATAAACAGAGGGGCCCGATCTATCGAGGGTAACATGAAATTATAATATTAACATTGAATTTCAATAAGACTGATTGAGATTCCGTTTTATATTAATTAATATAACCTCTCGATAAACCTCAACATCATGTTTATTGTATAATGCAGCAAGAACTTCTGGAGTAAATCAAAGGTCCTAACAGAAACATTAGCGTAGATATATTTATAAAAACGTTTAATTGCCACATTGTATCAATATTTCTCTTTAACATATGAGAAATGTTACGGAAGAGCTATACTTCAACATTAACCGTCATGTTAAAGTAATGTTACTCGAAGACCTCGTATTAACATTACTGGGAAATATTGTTTCGTAACATCGCTCAGGTGGGCATTAAACAGTCCTAGAAATGTTACTGCATGTGGTACATTGTATATATTTTTGTAACATTTCGCGTTACAAGATAACATTTAGAAGACGTTATAGTCATGTTATTTTGCCAAGTGGGTAGGAACCCGCATGCCGAAGTGTTACCCAATTACACTTTTTGTTGCTGCGAAACTTCAATATTCAATATTAGGGGGTGTAAAACACCCTTGAAATTCCACCAAAATTTCGTTTATCCAAAATAATTTTCAAACGGTGAGAAATAGAAAAAAGCTTCAATGGCGAACATGCACCGTTTATACACCTCTTTCGATTGGTAGAGCTATTTATATACAGGGTGTTACAATAAGCACGGAACGACATATTGTAATATAAAGAATATTACATACATAAATGTTATTTAATGTATATCTTAATCTCTGGGTCGTTAAAATGGTTCGAATAACGATGACGGATAGAATCACTTGTTTGATTTTCAAATTGAACTTATTTAGAGCGTTTTATATTGTGACATTCTACAATGTGACCACTGACTGCGAGAAACTGAACAGCTCCCTGTTTATCTGTTTGGCAGCGGTAGGTATTTGCCGCCAATTCTCAATGATTGTATTGAGGAAAGTGTTGTGATGTTGTGAGTTCAAAAAAAATTAGACGATTATCAAGGAAAACACCGTATTTTCAGTAAAAGTTAACTCGTATATTGTATATTAAATAATTGGTAATGCATTAAAACACAAAATTGATTGGAAAACAAGATCTAACAGGTATTTAACTCTTTTACATCGATAAATCTAAACTTTGTTCGAACTGATTCAGCTTGTTTAACTTTACTAAATAGATTCCGAACTTATTAAACCCAATATTCAATGTGATCTTAAATTTGAACTAATCAGTTTACGATCGTATCTTTGTAATAAATTCTTGTGACTAATATACTTTAACGTTAATAACGTCTGCTATAAGCTTAACGAATTACTAAACCAAGAAATAAACCAATTTGTAATTTACAATATTTTTTTTTTTTAACAGATTGAAATTAATTTTAATATTTGGTTAATATTATTTGATTTATAACGTTTTAGATTTTAATCTGAGCTCTTTTTTACACGTGTGTATTAAATGAAGAATACTGCTTTGTTTGATTCGGAAATTTCCTTTACGAAGTAGAACCTTCGAAATGGTAAGAGTTCTGTAAGAGGACCACTGATTTGGTGATTTATATGCATATTAACGAAAGAGCATGTGTTCCTGAGTGTAAAATAGCTATTAATTTTTTGAGCAAATGGAAAGAAAGTACTAAAAACAGTGTTCGAAAAGTCATCAAGTCAATCAAATAAATTGCTTTTATATAAAATAATTCTGTTATAATTATAATTTCAACTATACAATATTAATTACTGTTTATACGTAAACTTTCTACGAATCATCTATATGAAATATGAATTTCTTTCTATCCGATACACCAACCAATTATAAGAAACCAATAATGAGAAATGTGGAAACTTATAATAATACTTACAATTGTACTGGTCAAAATAAACAAATACTTTAAAACTAACAAATTTCAGAATATTGGTATCGAAACCGCTGCTAATTATTACTGTTAATTACAATTGATTCACATTAACTTAACAAATAAGTTTGTATTTGGCGCCTGTTTTATCTAAAATTTGGTCACTTTTAGTAACTTTTCCTTCCACATCATTGCTACCACATGTTAAATCCGTCAAAAACGCCTCGCACATAACCTCGAAATAACACTTTTCGAACACTGTTTTTAGTACTTTCTTTCCATTTGCCCAAAAAATGAATAGCTATTTTACACTCAGGAACATATTCTCTTTCCGTTAATATGTATATAAATCGCCAAATCAGTGGTCCTCTTACGGAACTATAGCCAAAAAATCTTTTATTTTGTGTTCAAATTTTATATTTTCCTTTAGATAAATTCAAAAACGTACGCCCATTTGATATCTTACCCACGCGTCTCTTTGTTTTATTTTTTTAACCTTTCTTTTTTTCCAGGTCATGGCTTCCCAAAAATCTTCGTATTCCCACAAATATTACCGCATATGTCCACCTTTCAAATATTCGTAAAGTATTTCGTTCGCATTGCAATCTTCCCAACTTCATGACACTTCACTGGTAATTCAAATTGAATGTCCATTTTACATTTTATAAATGATTTGTAATTGGAATTTAATTTTTAAGCGTTCAAAGAATCCCTATCTGACAGCTGATTACAGATTTCTTTTTAAAAGTTAAAATTACTGTATCTGTCGACAGATGTCGATAGCTTGACAGATGTAATATAAAATCGGAATTAAATTAATACATTTTACAATAAAATACTTGTCTTAATAATTAAGTAAATGATGTATACTTTTGCTCATTAGCTTTTATTCTCTTTGAAACTTGATTTTTAATGAAATTATGATGTGATATTATGTAATTTATGACAACTGTGGTTTCCTTGATTTGAACGTTTGCATTTACAATAAAATTGTGAAACAGGTATATGTCTTGAATTGAAAAATATGTATGTGATTGTTTAATTATATCATAATTAGTTGTACTTATTTATAAATTTTAAGTATACATTTTATTTTGTCTGTCCTCTGTTAAGACGTAATATATTTCTATATCCAAACTCGCACAGGTCGAAAACTATGACATATTTAGCATTTAACGCCTTAGTATAATTTTACATTGCCTTTAACATACAATGCAACCACATTACAATATATACAGAATCTCATTAAAACAAAGAAACATGAAAAAAAATCATAATTTTGTGAACACCCTGTATAATTTTTTAAATCCGTTCTGTATACAGTACTCGATACCAAATAGAGTGATTATAATCGATTTCTTAAATTCGATCAAATAAGCACAACATATGTTGTTCCGTACTTATTGTAACACCCTGTATATAAATAGCTCTAGCAATCAGAAGAGCTGTATAAATGGTGCACGCCCTCTATTGAAACTTTTTCTCTATCTCTTACCGTTTAAAAGTTATTTTGGATAAATAAAATTTTGGTCGAATTTCAAGGGCGTTTGACACCCCTAAAGTTGAAGTTTCGCAGCAACAGCAAATGTCCTTGAGTAACATTCCATGGGGTCTACAAACTGGCGAAGTTTCATTAGAATCCGCGATTTACAATTTGCGTGATTCCTTTGTGAGAGAGGCTTCCAATTTGACCAAATTCTTATTATTCATACCTGCCTTAATATCCTAAGCGATCCCATGCTGTTCTCGTTCTCCTCGAGGATATCGAAGTAATGTAGGATACTTCGTAATTTGGCCTTTTGAGAATTCCTATTCAGGTGCTTAAAAAAGTGTGAGAAGTTAAAGTTCTGCAGAGTCGGATGACTCTTCTCAGTCCTCTTCGGGAAGGTAGAAAAGAAGGCGTTCGCCAGTAAGGACGATATGAAAGAGTATTCTAATTCTATACAGTCAGCTGCAAGAAAATTCCTTTAAATTGAACATAGAATCTTATACTTATAACTCACGTTGTTGTTGCAAACTGAAGTGCAGTCCGTCTTTAGGTTTCAGCTGCTTCAAACTTAACGCTCGCTTTATCATATTTG
Source organism: Protaetia brevitarsis (assembly GCA_004143645.1). Taxonomy (NCBI): domain Eukaryota; kingdom Metazoa; phylum Arthropoda; class Insecta; order Coleoptera; family Scarabaeidae; genus Protaetia; species Protaetia brevitarsis. The sequence continues at coordinate 87,555 of RXPK01000653.1, forward strand.
GCAGAGTTTTGTTCAGGAAGTTGCTTCGTTCTTCGCTCGTTAATTCGTTGTCTAGGAAATTCAATAAACCTACGAACTGTTCAGGATCTGGTAGGTCCTCGTCTGGATCCAAACTTATACTGAAAGAGATATTTATGTTAGCAAACGGTCACTATTCCTGTGCAATATTTGCTTACTTGCACATTTCGTGTATCCTCTGCATTCCTTCCATCAATTCTAAGGTATTTCTCGTCGATGATAATTTATTTAATATTTTCTGGACTGAGGACCACCAAGGCAGTTCGCATGGAAGCATTACTAAGGCCATTTTGCTGTAAAGCAAAAGGAAATGTTGGGGAATTAGTAAGAAAGTGGTAATGTATGTAAATGGTAAGAAGCTATTATTATGCTCTCTAAGTAGGATTTAGTCCTGCGCAAATCGACAGAAGCCCACTGTCTATGACACCCAGGGATGGCAGTGCATCGCATGCCATCTCCGTCATAAGGAGAGAAGACTATTTAAAACAAAAATCAAGTTACCTTTGATTAAAGTTAAGCAATTATTCAGGCTTATAGTGGACACCTGTATATAATTATATCGGTTTTAGTTTCACTGTTGTACCAAGATAAGTATGTTGTATGTATGGTACTTAAAGTATGAATATGGGAACATATGGGAATTTTTTTTTATTATTAAAATATACTAAAACTTTTTTGACGGAATTGGTTGTGCATGTCTAGAAACCCCAAAATTTATTTTGACACATGTCACGTGACCACTAGTACGGCGGTAAATTTAAAAAATATGCCGTGAATCTGCAAAAAGTGGGGTTAGATGACGTGGTATCCAAAAAAGTTATTTGAAAAATTTGCTTAGAATTCAATTCTGAGGCCGCATGCAAATTTTTGTAAACATATTTAAAAAAAGATAAAAATTACAATTTTTCCAAATATTGTTTCATTGAATTACATATTTCCATTTTTTCGCCCTTAGCAGCCCAACTGCAGTACTATTTCCGAATTTGGTTGATACTCAAACAGTTTTTCAATTTTTGCATAATTAACATAGCGAAAATTGAAAAGTACGATTTCAGTGTGACAATTGTTGTTGCAAGGGAATGTATCTACTAGTAATAAATAAAATTTTACAAACATTTTCTCTCTAAACCACTTAGCAAACATTACTTTTATTGAGGATTATCATATTTTCTTTTTGTTTTCTGCGTTAAAGTGAAATCGGTAGTTCAAAACTCCTAACACTAACATTTAAGCCCTCACAATGTTATTGCACGCACCGAAGGTATTTATGGAGGTTTCGAAATTACAAAACTCAGTAGAAATAAATAACCAGTATTTTTAGCTAATGATAGGAATACTTAATAAGCAAAAACATTTAAACAATAACTAATAGTAATGAACAACTAAGAAATGAAACTCTAAAAATGCATACCTACTTGTTAGATATACATATCCTTCTGTTTCTTATAAGTAAGGTAGGCTATGAAATTAGAAACAACAAAATAATGTAGTAAACGATTTTAATTTTTTGGCAAATAAGCAATTACTTACTACCATTTTTATTTTACTTATTGTTTATTATTCGTTGTTCTCCAATTTCAAAATCTACTTTAAAACCTTCGGTGCGTGCATGTAGTAGTATCAGTTTTTGACTAACAGTTTCCACTTTAATGCCGAAAACAAACAAGAAATATAATAATTTTCAATAAAAGCAATGTCTGCTAAGTGGTTTAGAGAGAAAATGTTTGTAAAACTTTATTTATTACCAGTAGATACAGTCCCTTGCAACAAAATTGTCACACTGAAAACGTACTTTTCAGTTTTCGCTATCTTAATTATGCAAAAATTGACAAAACTGTTTGAGTATCAACCAAATTTGGAAGTAGTACTGCAGTTGAGCTCATAAGAGCGAAAAAAAATTAAATATGTAATTCAATGAAACAATATTTGGAAAAATTGTGATTTTTATTTTTTTTTAAATATGTTTACAAAAATTTGCATATAGCCTCAAAATTGAATTCTACGCAACTTTTTCAAATAACTTTTTTCGATATCATGTGATCTAACCTCACTTTTTGTAGATTCACGGCATATTTTTTAAATTTACCGCCATACTATTGGTCACGTGACATGTGTCAAAATAAATTATGAAGTTTCTAGACATGCACAACCCGTCCCCCTCAAAATGTTTTAGTATATTTTAACAATAAAAAAATTTCCCATATGTTGCGTAGTATAAACTACGTGGCCTTAACCGAAAGCTTGTAAAGAGGCTAATTTTTACAAAAGGGTAAATAAGAACGTTGTTATTGCAAATAGACATATAGTAGTTTATATAAAGTGATGTTATTTTTCTACGTAGAATTTAAAAATTGAATAATACGTAGGATGTTCCATTTAAAACAACGGAGTTAGTATCCGTTTGTGTACTTCTGGAACACTCTGTATAGTCAAAATATTTTTAGGTTATACAGGAATTGAATTCTGTAAAACTTTTGTACAAAACACTTTTTCCTAAAATGAAACTTAGAGGTGTAATCAAAGATCCAGTCTTTGATGAGACACCTGTACAGTGTACAAGATAGTTATTTATCATTTTGACAGCTGTTTCTTATGTATTAAAATAGCGTTATTTATGTTTCTTGTATAAACAATTTTCTTTATTTACGATTGTGAATCTTTTGTTGGAAAACGGTCATAAATTTAAAAACCGGCTATTATAGCTTTGTCTTTATTAATGGTAGATATATTATAAAAATAACATCGTATACAATGAGAATATGTTTGACCTTATTGTTAGAACGTCTACAAACAATTGGGTCATAAAAACATGTGAAAAGTATATTTTTGTGGGAAGTAAATAAACGAACGACCTTTCATTTTACCAATACATATCTATTAAATTAAATTTTGGAAATGTAAAATGGAAATAAACACCGTGTTATCCATTTTTATTTTTTTTTCAACTTACATTTTCGCATAGTACAAATACCATTTTACCATTTACTAAAGAATGTATGTACGCACTCTTGGCACTAGACCAAATCAGAATATCACTTCTATATGAATCTCGATGTACCCTTTACACTGTATTATCAGGAAACTTTTCATGATAATATACCTTTTTAAGAAAAAATGTTTTTCTTGCAAATTTTTACGTAGTAAGTTTTTAGATTGGAGGAAATTGATTTATTTTTTCCTGTGATGTTCGGTTTATATGTATAGGTGAGTCCACAGTTTATCATATGAGACTTTATTAAAATATACATGCGAACGAATATAAATTTAAATCGCGGGCTAGCTGATCGCGCCTGGCTTAAATAGAATGTTTGTAACAGATTTTCGCCTAGAACTTTTTTAAATTTTGCTCTCTTAACACTAGCATGATTTAGAAATAATGATATTTCAAGTTACCTAAAGTGCTTTTAAAGATAGTAGTACTTGATTCAACATCAGAGAGAATGTATATAGCAGAATTTGAAAATAAATCGTGACCTCTTAGGGATCACTTGTTATAAAATTATAAAACGTAATTTCGTATAAAACTTTTATTGCAAAACAAGACACAAAATGTTCCTATAATTAAAATTATTATTCGGTTCTAAAAATGTTTTTTTTAATGATATCGCGTTTCCTTCACTAGAAAAGATATTTTGAGGTTGAATGTTTTCGCATAATGCTATTTCCATATTGTCACTTGCATCAAACATATTCGTGTTTTTATTTTTTATTAAACATAACTGCAAGAATTACTGCTCACAAAGAAAAATTGTGGCCTATTGCATAAAAGTACATTTACAAGTTACAGGTAATATTTTTTTTACAATTTGTAAAAATTTGGGTTACAGACGAATTGAATACGGTAGATTCTGACGTAAGTCGGAAAACTATTAGAAACCTGTCAAAATTGAAACTTCGTATCCACTGATGATATGCAGGAAGAGATCATCAAATTACAGAATGGTAGCATTTGCAGAGACACCTTTAATTCTGGTATAAACCCCGAAAGGTTTTGGTATAAGAAAGTTATTTTTTATAGCGCTTTAGTAGTGTGAAGTGTCTTTTAGAGCCCTCCTTGGCTAGTTGGTCGGCTAGTATATTGTCCTGTATATCCTCATGTCCCGGCACCTAAATCAGAGACACCGTGTACACTGTAAAAAATTACAGTAATTTTGCCTTGGTAAATCAGGAATATTACATGTAATAACGTTGTGAATTTACCACAATAAATCATGTAAATTTTGTTTTACATGTTTTTTTTCTAGGATATTAACATGGAAAAAGAAATTTAGGTAAAATTTATGGCTTTTTCATATAAGTTTAAGATGTAACAAAAGTTCAAAAGAAAAATATTCAATTTTGTAGTTACTCTCAAAATTTTACTTAAAAGTGTAAAATTGACATTTTTTTGGGTATTTAGTCACTCTAAAAGTATATTTTACCAGTGAACTATTTAACTCTTTTATCTGTAAAAAATAATTGAGGTCTTTATATTTATTTGTGTCTTTACTTGTAAATTTCCGGGTAAAACTATAAGGTATCAAGGAAAATACGAAATTCATAATTCTATTCGTTTGTCGAACTTTTATTGGCTCAATGATATCATTGTACCGTCACAAACAATCGTTAGGTTTCGCGTAAGCGTGTTCAGTCTTGATCCGTGGTTGAGCGATTCAGTATGACTATTAGGTGCTATAAAGATTAGGTGTTGCTTGCTTTTATAAAAATACATATGAAAATTACTTCAAGTGCGGTAATACAGAGTCATATAACATATTACATACGAATTTTCCAGATCAATCTTTGAAAAACACATCAGCATGTGAAATTTACTAGATGGAGAAATTTTACCTCTATTAAGCAAATTCACCTGTAAAATTGTAGGCAACTTTGTTACCAACGATTTTACATGTAATTTTACTGAAACTTTTTTTACAGTGTAGTCTTGTGCCTGTGTATTAAGGGATACAACTCCACTTGAAACAAGAATAGTTTTAAAACATAATCACCTCTCAACAACGTTTCATTATACCGGAAGCTAATAGTGTACCAGTCCGTCGTTATTATCGAAGTTTTTTAACTCTTGAAAATCAACTTTTTTTTTATTTTCTTTTAAATAATTTTCCCCAAATTATGCTACATAATTTTCTATGTATTTTTAATGGCCCATAATCCGTACTTCATCAGTCTTTGGCAATAATTGACTGGCAATTGTACCACGACGCTACAAAAAAGTTGAAAAAGTACATGTAATCGTAGAAATACAGTGTATCTGATCATAATATTCGATTCACATATAAATTCTTCATCGGTAAGTATTATGGATTCGTATGATTATTCTTCAGTGATTTTTGAGATATTAATCACTATTTGCGCTACTATGAAAGCTTGTATACAACAGACAATAATATGAAAACAATAAGTGCAAGTATCAAAGAAATCTCAAATGGTAGCAAGAGGCATAGGCATCTGCATGATTGATTCGACTAATCTTGCCTCGTCCACACAGTGTTGCCACCTATCTGCGGTCGAATTTTTCCCACTAATATCTCGGACCTCCGTATTGAAAAGCATGTCTGGTGTACCACATATCATTATTTCTAGCTTGCCTCCAGTGAAAAAGTTTATGGATTTTCTTATATCATAGATATAATACTATAATTATCTATTCTATGATATGGAATCAGATAATCTTTGTAATTTAGCTTTTGCTCTTCTTTCGAATGTTAGTGTACTATCTTCGTTTATACAGAGAATTTTTTTTTTACTTTTAATTACTACACTGTAATTCATACACATACATTTTAAATTTCCACGCGCACAATGTAACAAAAACAAAAATGGTAATAGAATCATCAAACAAGTTCCCTAAAACCTACTAGAACCTAGTTGGTTTTCTTTACTTTGATTACATACATATATATGTAAATAAATAAATAAAAGTACAAAAAAATAAAATGATAAAATAAATAAGGATATATATTACGATTTTATAAAACACGGTTACAGTTACATGTAGTTGTATATTGTAAATTATTCATATTTGACTCGATAAGTGTTGTATTATATATAAAATAGACAAAATAAAAATGTACTTTCCAACATCGTTAAATTCAAATTGCCCGCAATTATTCTTAGTAACTTCAACGTTGCAACATTAATTTTTTTTTGTACTTCATTGATAGTTATTTTAATGCCTTTACGTTGAAGTTACTAAAAATAGTGGCGGGAAATTTAAATTTGGCTATCAGGGTTGTGTAATAGGTTTTTAAAAGTAACATTGTGGGAATTATAATAAAATTATAACAAAAAATGAAATAAACGGGGATTAATAGTAAAACAGTATTAATTACATAAATATACAAAATACATTTTTTTTTTGTTTTTCTTAAAATCCCTTATAAATATAAAGTAATTCATTTCCCAATTCTAGTGATTTTCTGGTGGAATTATAATCCCTATCTAGTGAAATATGTCTTCTGTCAATTGACAACACTGTCGTCCACTGCAACCACTCATCCCACAAGTACCTTAAGGTAATTCAGTATCTTGCTGAATGAAATTGTTTTCAGGTCTTCTAGGAAAGGGCCAGTCTTTCTGAAGGTTGCATACCTGATTCTTGTAATATTGGCAGAAAATATGCTTAACTACCCCTCGCCCTCTAAGCACAGTCGCCATTCAGTCTCTTTGCAAATATTTTCTGATTTTACAGTAACTTTTAATGACAGAGACAATTGCCTTGACACTTTTTAGGTTCAAGTTCAATCAATTCCTTGGTTCTGACATGAGTAGCTGAGATAAATTTCTACACATGTATCAACCTAGGATAATTGTTTTTGCCGTTTAGCTACCGTAGGTGCTATGGCAACGGCAAGCTCTGGTCTCTGAAACTGCTCTGCAACACTTTTTTTGGAAGGGCGTCTGCTTCCTCATTTTCAAGAATGGGAGAGTGCCCAGGTACTCAGATTAGGGATAAATCATTAGCCATTTTCAAGGTATTTAAAATATCTTAAGACATCTTCAGATCAGTTCCACAATAATGTGCAAGGGTGGCAAGTCCAGAAAAGCTTCTTTAATGCTAAATGACGGGAGGAAGACATTACTCCCGTGATTGCCATACTTGCGATGTTTTTGCTGTGGTTTTGACTTGTTCAGCTTTTTGCCATCACGCTATTTCTCTATAGGTTATGGTTGAACATATTACCATTACATCAAAGTAATATTAAACTACTTGAATTGAAAAATAATAAGGAAAATCAATTGGGTTGGTAAAAAAAATAAGTTTAAATAATTGAAAGTTTACATTATTTTTTAATTGTATTTATGCATTAGTTATAAAGAAAAAGCATTTGGTATGTAGCAGTTACAACATTTATATTTAAATTCTTTGTGTCCTAAGTTGATAATATGGTAGCAATTGAATAATAGGGCAACGTTGTTATAATTAATCTTTAATTAATTAAGTATTGCTATATGTTTTTCGCAGGTCCGTATATACAGGGGGGGGTTGGGGGGGGGGGTGGAATTTATTCAATGATTGCGTTTCGTGGTGAGGCGCTTCGCGATCATTTCTCGAGTCAAAAGAAAGTTCCACTGCGCACTATAAATGACACACCAGCATTGTTCTATTGTTGTACGTTTGTAAGTGTCATGTTTCCATAAGAGAATACTGAAAGGTGGGCCATTATAGTACGGTAAGTGGAAGATTTCTTTGACTATATAATTTGGTATTATGGGTATTCTGTAATAATAAAAGAATTGAAATTATATTTCAAGACACGTTTTGTTGACCAAACATTAATTGAAAAAATTCTAATTAAGCATTTTTGTAAAAAATAAATATTAGTCTGGAGTACAAATCGCATTGTGTTTTTTAACATATGTGCACACTTTAACTTATTAAACACGCACTACCTGATGACGCGTTCGCGCTCGTTCTCTGATTGGCTGAAAGTACGAGGCCAAACCCTATTATACGGACCTTGCATGTTTTGGACTTGGACATCAGGCATCTATGAGACATGTTTTTGTAATGCAATAATTAGCCAAATAATAGTGTATAATGATATACTAAAAACTTACAAAACATACTACCAGTCTGAATAAAGAAATGTAGTCATTACCATTAAAAAAGCTGTACTACTGCCGGTATAATAATAAGTTTGTGGAAGATGAAAATATGTGCTATAAGCTATTTTTGAAATTTCTATATAATAGTAACAGTAATTTGAAACAACCCGTATATTCTAAGAACAATAACATTCTTTGCATAACATATTATAAATAAGATAGACTTTCTTAAAAGCCTCTTGTGACGAGTCACCAGCTGGTTATGATTACTAAAAAAAACATTATTCATTTCACCTTATTAGGTATTAGGTAAATACTATATAGTTTTTTTTTATGTATTTTTTGTTTGTATTACTAGAAATAAATGTAAAAACAAATAACATAAAACATTTTTATTTTTTTGACGTTTCACAACTCTCAATGTAATAGTTGACATTTTGATTAAATTTATTCTGATTTACTTGGTGAATCGATTATAAAAATCTGACTTGTAGCTTATTCAATACATTCAAACGTCATATAGATACGTAAATATATTAGAAAGCTCAACAGCATTAGAAATGATTATAACAAAAAAGATTTTATGCATGCCGCTTTGACTTGAGAACATTAGCGCCCTCTATGTTTACATCGTATTGATCGATTTCCACCCCGAATGAAATGCGTTACAAGCCGACCTTTCCCACCACCATCAACCCCCACACGACAACTCTCATGCAATCGAATCAACATTTTGCTTACCCTGGATTTAAATATAAAACCGTAATCCTAGTGTATGTGTATATATTTGTACGTAAAGTATATAGGGAGAGAACTGGTTAGAGCGGTCTGACTAATTATAAATTCACTCTATTTTTAGCAACTATTATATAGTAGTATCGTAGTATGTACGATATATAAATGTAACTTTGGACGATGTTATCACGTACTGCCACTGAACTACACGGGAAAATCGGACGTAATCTTCGTTTCGTTGTGTTATTATTTAACTTTACTATTATTATTATTAATCGTATTTCGGCGTTAGTTGCGACGGGAACACAGTAACGGTAGCCGAGGCACATTCTCTTTTCCGCACAGCTCCTTTCGGTGCAAGCGAAGCTGTCATATCATCGGATGGATGCAGCTTTTAGACGCACCACTTGCTGCCACGCGTTTCTCTCGGTATTTTCTCTAACCCGGCCATATTGCAGCGGAGGTTTTCCGTTTTCTAAACGGTCGGCGACTGGTACAGACTGGTGTGCTATTGGAGAAAGAGCACGTTATACGTTGTCGTCTATAAATACATCGGTTGTACGGTGCGATCAGACTGTGATTCGACGCCTGGCGTCATCGTCTAGCGTCGCTGGTGTGTGAAAAAGGGTAGGAAAAGCCAGCTGATTCGTCAGTGGTGCGTGATGAGGAGAAAAATTGTGCAACGGATGGCACGCTATTAGAAGATGTTTCTGATAAAAATCTCCTCAGCTTTTTTTCAATGTACTTGACAAGGAACATTGACGGTTTTACAACTGAACAATTAAAAAAATTGTGTATGTAATAAACAAATCTTGATCATAATCACAAATCATAGCATTTTGTTATTGTTGTTTTTTGTATTTGTATGTATGAGAGAAAAATAGGAGGTGAAAGGATTCCATAATGTAAAAGGGACGAAATACTTTGAGGTATGGGTTTGATCAAAGTCTTGGGAAATCAATGGGAACCTCCATTAATGACACACAGGAACAAAAAAAAATACCGGTATTTTCATTTTCATTTACCGAATTACCGGTGAATGAAAAAAGCGGTAAATTTACAATCATTAGTTAGTGATCACTTTACTCTTTAACCGCCAATTAAAACGTTTGAGTGACCAATATACAGGGTATTCCACGTAACTGGTTCATTAAAAGTTTATAATGTTCTATTATTTACTTATATTTGAGATTTTGGCACCACTATCTGTTCGATTGGAACTATAAATGTAAAAAACCTTAAGATATCACTTCCGGTTGACCGGAAATGGATGTCAACTTTCTTATTTTAAATAGAATGATATAATTTTTTATTCATTTTTGGATTCTACAACTATAAATACGTCAGTTTTCATTCGCTATTCCTATAGCTACATGTTGCCGTTTTTGAGTTATTTAAGTTTTTCTTTTTTTTTTAGTCATAATCATTGCATCATTGAGAAATTAATATCTCGGTTTATACTGCAAGTAGAGACTCCAAATTTGCTGTTATGAATGTAGATATAACTCTAAGAAACGGTAAGTACACTTTACATTCTAACATACAGGTGTTCAAAACCTGAGGAAAAAGTGACATATTTTCAAATGCAGAAAACTCATTTTTTTTTAAATAGAACACTCTGTATTTTAATTCGGAATTAAGAAGTAAATATCACCCCATCTTTATATGAGCATTCCTATACCTATCTTTAATAAATTTTGAGATATGAGCGACTTTTTGTTAAACAGAACTAAGTATTTTTTTTTTATAATAGAACACCCTGTATTTAATTTCGGAATTAAGAAGTAAATATCATCCCCTATCCCTTTATATGAGCATTCCCTATACCTATCTTTAATAAATTTTGAGATATGAGCGACTTTTTGTTAAACAGACTAAGTATTTTTTTTTTAAATAGAACACCCTGTATTTTAATTCGGAATTAAGATGTAAATATCAATCCCCCATCACTTTATATCAGCATTCCTTATACCTATCTTTAATAGATTTTGAGATATGAACGACTTTTTGTTAAACAGACTAAGTAGTCCTATTCATTGCGTGTTTGTAGCTGGCTCTGAATGGGATTAATGTCAAATTCATTGACTAACCAAAGTGTTTATGTATATCATTGTAATTACACTTTCGTACAACGCAATATTAATAGAAATGACTATTCGACAGACATTCTTGTATGGTATTCAAAAAATACATGAATTTGACGTGAATCCATTTCAGAGCCAGCTACAAACATTTTAAAGATAGGGCTACTTAGTTGTTTAACAAAAGTCGCTCATAATTCTCAATATCTATTTAAGATGGTATAGGGAATGCTCATTATAAATGATAGGGATGATATTTACTTCCTAGTTCCGAATTAAATACAAGATGATCTATTTAAAAATTGATTTTTTTCTGCATTTGAAAATATGTCATTTTGTTCCTCAGTTTTGAAACACCCTGTGATGTTAGAATGTAAAGTGTGCTTACCGTTTCTTAGAGTAATATCTACATTCATAACATAAGCAAATTTGGAGTCTCTACTTGCAGTATTAACCGAGATATTATTTCCTCAATGATGCAATGATTATGACTAAAAAAAAGAAAAACTTAAATAACTCAAAAACGGCAACATGTATCTATAGGAATAGCTATGAGAACTGACGCGTATTTTATAGTGTGTAAGAATCCAGAGATGAAAGAATTATATCATTCTATTTTAAAATAACAAAGTTGACATCCATTTCCGTCAACCGAAGTGATATTTTGGTTAAGGTATTTTGCATTTATCGTTCCAATCGAACAGATACTGGTGCCAAATCTCAAATATAAGTAAATAATAGAACATAAACTTTTAATGAATCAGTTACGTGGAATACCTGTACTTGTGTTTCCTCAACTAGAAGGAACGACTCACCTTTATTATCGCGCTGTTTGGAGTGTCCCTCTTTCCAGCTGGCGGCTCTTCGGTGAGTTCATCGCAAGACGGGTGGGCACATATAAGAACTTGCTGTTTTTTTGTACATAAAATCCATTCTCCATTTTTTCATGCTGGAAAATACGTCTTGCCTTTTGTTTAAAATGCGTTCAGTCGATCTTCTGAACATTGTATGCTTCTGAGAAAAACATCGTTCACATACTGCTGTCGACATGGGGGTTTGTAACAATAATATCAACAGTTTATATGTTTCCGTTAAAACTTTTTTTAAGTTGTTGTGTTTATGAACACTAAAAGCGCAAAACATCACCTACATCTACGTCACACATGTCCTCGCGCTCATAAATTAGTGAAAGTTCATTTTGAAATTTTACACTGTCCAACATATAGGTATAGGATAAGGTTTCACATTTTTTTATACACATAATTAACCGACGCAAAATATGACGATTTTTTCCACATTTTCGTTGTACTTAATTTTATGTCGTAAATAAGCACTGTCTAACTATTCACGTATGTCGACTTTGCTAGAACACTAAATCCACGCACGCATTCATGTGAGAAACAGAATTTTCGTCTTTCTTTGGCCTCTCTGCGATATGCTTTACATCATTTAACCCTTGTTTATTCCACGCACTACCCTCTTTCTTAAAAATTAAGCAGATAAAGTAAAATAGTTTATTTGTTAGTGAACATCCGCAGATTCACCCACATTTTTCATATATATTTTTATTGAACACTCTATTGTAAGTTCGAGTTTTACTTGTGGAAATGTAGTTTATTTGAAGATCAGGAATAGGCCTTCCTTTCTCTTTAATTAAAAGTTCTTCCTCAAATGAGAGCGGGTTTTTTTTTAAGATTTTGCACTCAATTAACTTCCATCATTAATAATAAACGTCACTTCAAGCCTTTGAAATCACACATGCGCGGTACGCGTTGAAAACGATGCAGTCGCAATGAATGCAAGACGTTAACTGGGGATACGGCATTGCGTGCCCCAAAGGGACCGTATAAGCGCATATAGCGAAGATAAACGGAGCCGTCCGATTCATACTCCAAATAGGTACATCGGAAAGAGTGCCCCGGAACATAGTTGCGTTCGCATATACACTAGCGTCTGTGGTGCGGAGAGAAACTTTGATACCATCGTTATAAAAATACGTAAAAATAATAAAATAAAATAATACACTGAATTACATGCGAATTTCTTTCTGTGTTTATCTTGGTGGTTGGATGGGCGCCTGCGCTTGTGCCCTTTAGTACCAGCCGCCACTGCCTCTTTCTGTTTATGAAGGCAATGTAATACAGATTTAATTCTAAACCGCCAACATATGCAAAATTTATTATTATTTGTTGTTATTAACATTTACTTTAAAAAAACAACTATCTAGAAGATGGATTAGATAACCAAATTAGTAACATTTTCTGCATAGAATATTATGTATTGTATTTCAGTTGCTTATCTTATTCAGCAAAGAAGGAGTGAAGACATTCCAATCGACGTTCTTCTACATATTTATTCCACATCGCGCACGCTTTGAATTATACATGCAAACAAGCTTTCTAACCTTGGTACCAGATATCCATGTATGATTCACTGCCACAAGAATTAAATGGTGCTAATTTACTGTAGTAGCTTCAATTACCAGAGTGTTGATGGAACGATGTAATATTTAATTATCAATATATAAAATGAAAAAAATTTTCAATTCTAAGAGTAACTTTTATTAAATCCCTGACTTTATACAAAAGAAAAAACAAACAATACATACATACAAATATATAAAATTTAACACAGTTCTATAGTTCTAACATTCTACGAAAATTTGTCTCGAAAACTTCTCACATATCTAATCTGCATGCCTTAATCTGACCTAATTATTAAGAGACGCATTTCTGCGCGTATGCAACTAACATCCTGTGAAAAAAGTTTAAATAAATAAATTCAGCGCGCTGTGACGGATGTTTCTAATTCTTCAATTCTTAATATCAATGTGTAGGTGGTCTAATGGGCAATAATTGCAAAGGCGAATGTAAATTTTCCGGTGGAACGAACACACGTAAGTTTAAGATGACGACGTCTGAATTTAAAAACAAGTAGCACAAAATTATGAATAAATTAAGAAAACAAGTCTCTTGATGTTGTACCTAAAAGCTTTCCATAAAGATCTATTTTAGTAATAGCGTATAGGCAATTAATTAAAGTATTGCTACAACGTCCCCTCTCTTAAATTTTGTCACCACATAGAATAAGTTGCTTACTTACGGTTTTACCTACATACAGATAATCATAGCTTACCGCGATAATAGGAATGACGTGTGATAACGTGATTGGCTTAATCAGCGCCTGCGCTCTTTTCACCTATACTCCTCTCAACCCTGTGAGTTAATCACTTTATTACATATCCCCCCTCTATTATCGAAGTAAGCGATGGTGTGCGCTATATCAATAATTTTGACACATTTTTTTAACTAAATTACAAGAACATCGCGGATACCACACTCAACACAACCAAGAACACATAGTTTGCACTAAATTTCGTTGCACCATTCAGCAAACACATTCGCTTGATTTTCACGAATTCCAGTTCCAATCTCCTGAGTAAGTTGTGGACGCAGATACGTCATACTGGCTCATTCTAGGAGCCCTTGACAGTAATACAGTGAACAATTGTTCTTCGGGCCATCTTATGCAGAACGTTAGGACTATGTGGTTGCCGACAGCTTTCAAAACCTGGATGTTGCCCACCAGATGCGAATTCGGCAATGCTTTGTCCAATCTCTCTGGAAAAGATAATCGGAAAAAAGTTGTACCGTACCGGATTGGAGGTTAGGAAAGGTTACCAACCTGCTGTTGGTTCGTAAATATACCACAATCCTTCGGGGAAGGTGTAGTATGCTGCGTACACTTTGGTGGTGTGGAATTCGTCCCAGGTGACGCTCAAGTCTTTACGATCTTGGAAATGTTTGAAAAGTTTCTGACGGTATTTTTGCAGCTCTTTGTATCTGTTGTGGTTGGTGCCGTAGTATTGACTGCTAGGATGATCTGTCAAATATAAGTACTGAGTTGTAATATATTTGATGAGGTGTCTTTTCACAGACACTTTATCAAAAGTGGTGTTTTATAGTAACAGCAATTTTTTGAAAATGAATGTAACCAACAAAAAGAACGTGACAATGAAAACATTATGGACGGAAGTAGATCTGGGAAAGAATATATGGGTCTAAGTGGGAGAGAAGGTGTCAAAATAACTTCGAAACTTTTCAAACCCATTAATTTTGCAACGAGATAAAAGAAATTCTAAGAGCACCTGTTATCAGTCATCCAGGAACCATTTTAAGAAGGAAATTAATGCATCATGCATTAGACTTTATTTCTAGAATTTTGTGGTAAAAATCTTTCAAGTAAGCATCACCGATGTATGTATGTATGTATGTAAATAGAAGGGTGGTGTTACACTCCGACCTAAAAGATCTATTGTGTCCCCTATTCTTGCTGCTCTACAGCTGGCCTTCCAATCCTATTCCTTTCAGTAAGTGTAGGATGTCATAGGGCCCCAGTCTAGGTAAGTCTCCCTCTTCGATTTCATATGCTCCCAGGTGCAATGCCCTCGAGTTGCACAGTGCTACGCAGTTTGAGAGGAGGTGGATGGCTGTTTCATCCTGTTTCCCACAAAATCTGCATTCAGGATATTTTTCCAATCCAAGCTTACTCAAGTGTCCTTTCAGTCTACAATGGCCTGAAAGTATTCCTGTTAATATGCGAACATTGTTCTTACTCAAGTTGATGCATTCTGTAAACCTCTTCTGGTTATAAGTTCCCAAGAAATTTTACTTTGCCTCATTCCCTGGAGATTTCCCAGTAACTGGATTTTCTCTGCTCCATTTCCATTTTTAGTTTCTTCAGTATTGTACTGCTACTTAACCCACAAAAGGGTTCAGGCCCTACAAAAGGCATTCCAGCCCCTTTTTTGCGAGGTTATCCGTTATTTCGTTTCCTTCCACTCCTGTGTGACCCGGAACCACAGGAGGGTTACTTTATTTCTTTTGCCTAGCTCATTTAGTTTCCCTAGGCATTCCCAGACCATCTTGGAGCTGATTTTATATGAGTTCAGCGCCTTGATGGCTGCTTGACTGTCAGACACGATGATAATCTCCTGCTTTCCGATAGTTCCTATCCATAATGAATGAACACATCTTCCAATAGCGTGTATTTCCGCCTAAAATATACTTGGGTATTTTCCCAAGCTTTCGAAATATGTAGTTCTAGGCCCATATATTCCTATTCCAGTTCCTTCTGCCGTTTTGGAGCCATCAGTATACCATTTGATGGCATTTCTACTCAAGTTCAAGATGGTGTTATGATCCCACTCGCTCCTGTTACTTAGCTTTAATGGTGAATTCTTCACAAAGCTAAATTTTTTTAACATATCATCCCGGGGCATATCCCAGGTTTGATCACCGTCAGGAGATTGAGGCCTATGCCTAATCATTCCTTCCTTGACCATTCTTAGTGCGGTTCTTTTCGCCACGCCCTCTACTACAATGTGGAGGTGGGCAAGATTCAATACTACTTCAAGGAATCACCGATAGTCTTTTGGGAAAATAATTTCTTAAATCAATTTATGGTTGGGTGTCAAACAATTTCGAATTTTCCGAAGAAATATTTGGTTTTCGCAAAATAGGTATGATTTCTTAGTAGTTGGAATAATACAAAAGTGGGAAAACAATTTGGTTTGGTTAAGAACATTTGACTGTTATTTAAAAGTATTGATACTTTACCAGATGATTACAAACCAAGTTTGGGGCTTAAGAGTTTTTTAAAAGATTCTGAAAGTTGCAGATGTAGATGAATGGGTGACAATTAATCCCCATAAAGGTCCAGTTTTGCATATTGGAATCAACAAGTACAACAACTTACTAGTTAAATGATGATGAACAATAGTAATTACGAAAATAGAGAAGCATTTATACGCTTTATAGTAAAAATAGTCTTTGTCATTCAAAAAAAAAATGCTTCAGGTATAAGTCTATTACGTAGAGGTCTTATCGGTGGGCAACATTCATTGCTAAGTGCCTAAAGACATATTAGCATTCGCTGATACTGAATATTTTATATATAATTTTCTATCAAAGGTCTAGCGAGAAAGCATAACATATTGAAGAACTTTATACATTTCGAATAAACAACAGCTTTTAGTTTTAACGGACACTTTCACTTATGCATCTCTCATATGGTGTAGCAGTAAACTGCTACAATTGAATTTAGCAAGATCCAGAGGTTGCGTGTTTAAAAATAACAGGAGCTATGAGGACTATTCCTATAGCAGCAAATGGAATGCCTTCTAGATATCTCTTCTCTCTATTTGGTGATTATGGGCCAGACAAGAATGGAGCATCTCAGATTGCAAGAACTATCAAGTGGTAGATATGCAGGACTGGGACACAATAATATTGTCCATCATGTGAAGGCATGAGAGATTGGGAATGAGATCGGAACACATGATTTTGACATAACATTTTTACAGAAATTTTGAGGTGGAAATCACAGATCGGATAAGCTGGAATCAATTCAACCACAGAGGCAGGTTCAGAGAAATAATCTGGTTTACAGACGGATCAAAGACCGAAAACAGTGGACTGAAGCTGCAATCTAGAGCGAAGTGAGAAATACCATGATCACCCTTCCACTAGGAAAAAGCACTCCATCTTTCAGGAGCTTCAGAGAAAATTCAAGCTTTTCAATTCAAGTGTTCATAAGGCAGGACAAATTTTGTGACAGTCGTTTTACGAAGTTTAGATGGCTAAGCTGTAACACGTGGTCCCGTCAAAAGAGTTTTAGAAAGAAATCAGATGGGTTTAAGCACTTCGCGAAATTAAAGCCCAAGGATTTGGACAAAAATCTATTTCATACATCATGGTTGCTTACAAAAATTATGGTTTTGTTCTTTAGAATTTGCAAATAATATATTTTTCGTGAATCTTAAGACTAGAAGATATTGAATTAAACATTCTAATACCTGTAAAGAGCTTCCTCTGCTTCATAAACAGTGTATTCAGGACTGTAAGATTGATTATATTTTTTTATATTCTTGTACATGGGAGACAAAGGGACGTTTGGCCTATCCGATATAGTCACAACAGCGCATATTTCCGTCTCTATCGTTGTCGGTTCTGCATAAAATTGCGACATGGACGTACTGTTCTTCAGGTGTGAAATAACTTCAACAGCGAACCACATGCCCGTCAACTGCAAATGGAAATAAGAAATTTTAAAGACATAATTACAGTATGTTTACTCAAGTGGGACCCATATGAAAAGTATTAAAATTTTATCTTGTAGATAACTGCAGAAATGTGATGGACATATTGTATGATTCATAAAAAAAAAACTTTTGCGTAAATTCAAACTTAAGTAAACAACTGTATATTCCCTCTACCAATTGTGGGTGTCGTTTCATTTCATTCATTGATGGTTTTATAACTCTAATTAAAGCAATACGCTCATTCATCTTGCCGATGACAAGTTGAATTGTCGAAAATAATAAAACACACATATACACACGTAATCCTCAATTGTGACGAACTCAATTTTTATGGGTCACCTGGTCAATTTATGTAATAATTCCGAAACGGACTTTGGCCTTGTTAGGAGAATTAAGGAAGAGAACTAGAAAAAATGAAATAAAGTGAAGCCACAACTGGTGAATCAAAGTTTCAACTTGCGGTCGAGCAATTTAATTGTGGATACTTTAATTACTTCCTCTTACATTTAATTGATGCTGATTAAATAATTCGTTTCTGCTATTCCTTTTATTTACTCTTCGGTATTGCATAATTACAAATTTTATTCAGGCCAAAGAATAAGAACTTACGGTTGAATGAAACAAACGTATAAAAGCAATATATTGTTTTTGTATAATATAATTGGGGTGGCATAGAAAGGCTTTGAATCATTGTATTCCCAAAGTTACAAACACAGTTGTCGATTGTACGAATAATTTCAAACAATTAAAATCTCCAAATAAATTAAGGTAGGCCATTGTAAGGAAGGTAACTTCCTTTGGGCATCAGTTTGTGTTTGTTTGGGAACCAAAGTTTTGGTTTGAAAAGATTTCTTTTTTAAATTGCAAATGTTGTTTTCCAAAATAATCCCGTTTTTGGGCAAACAACTATGAACAATCAATATTTCGTAATTCATCAGATACGATGACGACTACTCTGTACTATACTCGATGAAATATTAAAATTGGACCCGTCGAATATGCGATTTTACAGCATTCGACCGCACGAATTTCGAACTTGTGATGTGTGATGTAAACTCGGTAGCATGTTATCCTATAATGCGAGTCCAATTTCAATATTTTAACGAGTATAGTACAGAGTAATCGTCATTGTATCTGATGAGCTACGAAATATTGATTGTTTATAGTTTATTTGTAGGTGTATATTTTGATTATAAGAACATATTTATGACGATAGCTATAGAGACAGTTTACAGGTTTTAATATAGTTTGTGGTAAATAATTGATACATAAGTACATATCCATAATTGGTCTTTATTTTTTTTAACTATGTTCCACTAATTCGACCCTTTTGTAACTTTAACATATAGTAGCTAACCAATGTACAAATAAGATATATTTTTTTGGTAGGTGTCACTTTAGGGGTTAGTATAAAAAATCACTCTCAAAAAATTTACTTCTCGTTTTTTACAGTTTCAGTGTCACAAAAATTTTGAAAAAATTATATTATAATAAGTTTATGGATAGTCAAGTACAGTTTAAATTTCATAAATATATCTTCAATAGGTACTGAAAAAAAAACGTTAAGGATTGACACCCCCATTTTTCACTTACAATAGGGGTTAGGGATGTGAAATTAATTGTATGGCTATTTTAAGATTGAAGACAATAAAACAACGGTATAATCCTTCATCAGATGCGAGTGCAGTTTCCCTATGCTTAACCGGCTAGACCGTTTCTTATTGATAACAAAGATTTTTTTCTGGAAATGCCAGTAAAGATTGCCATGGAAAGATAAAATAGAATTGAAAATTTGAAATTATTGAAAACGTATATTAAAACTTTTCTAATTTTTACCCATGATACAGTGATCGTGGTTCTAGATGATTGACATCATGATAGTTTACCCAATGTGTCTAGATTTGATTACAATTTTTACATAGGTATTATTGACTGCTAGGATTTCCTTAAATACTTTTATAGTTTTTTCACTTGATGTGAAAGCATTTGTAAGATAGAATTTACAGGTTTTTTTCAAGGAGTTTCGTGTTACTTATAAAAAATTCATGTATCTGTACCTCAGAATAAAACTGTACTAACTCACAAAATTAGAATTTTATAGGAGAAGCAGTTAAAAATATTTTTACGGCAGAATTGTGATATTACTCATACCATATTACTTTTTTATATATACAGGGTGTATCAAATAAAAAAGTAAATTTTGCTTGGGTGTTAACTACACTTTATATAAACCACAAACCCGCCGAAACCGGATTTCATCATTAAAGAATAAAAAAAATAAAATTTAGAGCCAAAAATTCTTTAGTCCGGGCCTGATGCAAGGAAACATCATGTTAAGCATCCTCTAAACGCGGTATTATGTATAAATACATTGCACTCATTTAGTATTATTCTTAATGGTATGCCGTAAATTCATTTAACGTCATTCTGAATAAATAAAAGGCGAATCGGCCAGTGTGCCCTTGTAAAAAATAGGCAAAACTGAGGCATTTTAAATTTCTTCTTTTTATAGAAATAAACATTCCTTATTTGTTAAGAGCATTCTACGTAAGTCTACAAAGTATTATTTTTAATATCCTGATAAGACGTTCGAGTTTCACCGGATATGCGACTTCAGTAGTTACAAAAAACGTAAATATTTTTCTTTTGCTTTGTCGAATCGAGAGTTAGTTGTTAATAAACGTTGTTAAAAAACCACATGAATCTGAGTTATTTCTTTTGGATTTATTTAATGAAATAACGCAAAATGAATTGAATCGAATTAACACAGAATAAATGTAGATACAGAAAATTTGTAAACACTATGATGTCGCGCGAAAATGAATCTATACATTCCCGCGCTTTTGCCGATGCATCAAGCTCCCATTTTCTTTATATGAAATCATGATGGTCCTAAAAAGGATCGTTTTTTCGAGACGGGAAAGAATTTAAATAGAATGTTCGAAGTGGCTTGCACTCCAAGCGGGCAATCACACAAAACTAGCAGCGGTAATGGCTGAAGGATAGTGGTATGTGGGGGTATACTCGGGACAGAATTTCGGTTGGGCACAGGTGCGGCTCTAGCCCACGGCAATTTACAAAATATTTTTTTCTCGTTAATGCTTACAGATAGACCCCCAGTGTAATTAAGACTTTTTTGATCGTAATATGATTACAGCTGCTACATATTATTGTATTTACCTCTATATCTGATACACCCTGTATAGGTATTGAGTGAATAGCGGTAACAATAATACACTATAAGCTGTGTGCAAAGTTGTAGAAACAGTTTATCTGTTCAATGTATGTCGCTATTTAAGGAAAACTACTACAAAAAGTAGCAGTGTTATACATCACTATTAATAATTCACATCGCTGATGAGTTCTTATGCTGGCCTAATTCA
Source organism: Protaetia brevitarsis (assembly GCA_004143645.1). Taxonomy (NCBI): domain Eukaryota; kingdom Metazoa; phylum Arthropoda; class Insecta; order Coleoptera; family Scarabaeidae; genus Protaetia; species Protaetia brevitarsis. The sequence continues at coordinate 108,923 of RXPK01000653.1, forward strand.
AAAGTGGGGAATGTGTCGACGTATTCTTAGGATCTCTTTTAAATGCATCCCTATTTGATTACCCATATAGTTGTCATTCTTTCTTCGTCAAAAGTATCATTAATTTGAATAAAAAATGGTTTTATGGCCGGTACCGCTAAATAAATTGAACTAATAACTACAAATAAACTATAATGGTTCCGTGTAGTTTTACAATTTAGTTTAGACTACTGCTGATTATGATTATACTTTATAGTTATTAAAACGTTCATTTAATATAGCTTAAAGTGTATTTAGCGTTGTCAATGAGACAGCTTTGAGTTCGTTGAATTGTATAGTGTATTAGAAGATTTAGAAGATAAAGTAAAGATTTTTGTATTTTCTACCATTTATTTATGAGGATCACCTATACCAGTAATTTAAAAAAATATAAAAGTAAATTAAAACGAAATATCGAGGTCTTTATTTCGTTTTAATTTGACAGACCGAATACTTATATAATTCTCTGATTGTTTACGAAGTCCGGTCGATATTCCTTTTATTCTAAAAAAATATATATATAATCGTTCATTATAAAATTAAAATTTTATTTAAAATCAAAACAAAACCGTTTGTTTTAAATACTTCAAAACAGCAAGCTGCTCATACGAATTCTTTAAAAAAAAATCAAAATTAATATGGTCTGTCCTATGTTAGAATTTAAAATTCGAAAAATAACAACACTGACGATGGAATCCAATAAATAAAATACAAATAAGTACCTGTTTCATATCGATATGTTCTTGTATTTTTTGATCCTTACAATAATTATCACCAATATTCTCTACCAATACACCATTTAGGCAAAGTGAACAAATCACCACCGTCACGAGCAGCATATTTTCGATCGAATTTGGCGTTTCAAGCGAAAGTACCTAGTCACTAGTCGTCTATGCACACTGTTTAGTGTTGTAGAACGCGTTCATTCAAAAATTCAGCGCCTTTCGGTGGGAGTTCGTCTTTTATTAACTTAATTTAAGTCAATTAGTGGTCTTAACTGCAAATATGATAATACCCCGGAGTAGTAATTCTTTTGATTAATTCTTCAGTAAATCGTAGTTACCATTCGACTGACTTTAATTTAATTTACAAAACTCCCAATTGGTTCGTGGATCGTTATCTTAAGCTTTGATTTATTATAGGTAGTAGGCACATACGTGATCGGGTTAATTAAATGTTGATCTGCAAGGTATAAGGAAAGGAATAGCTTGATTTGATCCACTATTGTGTCCGGAATATTATCAGTGTTTTGAAGAACTTGGTTTTTAAACGAAATAGAATATTATTTGTAAAAAAACTGTTTGTTGAATATAAAATTACCGTTACAATCTTAAAGCGCCATCTCTAGGTTTAGTATGAAGTTAATATGAAAATGGTGTGATCGAATTCCGTTAGATGGGAGCATTGAATATGAAACTTAAATTCGCAAACGGGTCGAATGCAGTAACACTGGGCAGCAATAAAGAAAAGTATTGTCATTCGTGTACGAGGCGTAAAACATAGTAAGTAATTAATAAAACAACATAAATAAATCAAAATAATCTAGAGGACAATCAAGGAAATGAATTTCTTTTCCACATAGGTAAATAATTGCTTGTTATATGTGAAGATGTAAGTCGACCATCATTTCTTAGTTTACTTTTGGAAACAGTTAAGAATACTTAATGAGAAATGTTTGTTTATTTAAAAATAATTTTCAAAATTAATCAATTTTTACAAAATTTATGTAAAAAGAAAACAATAACAATTGGTCGAGTTGCTCTTGTGCCTCCTTCACGCCACGGTCTAACTTATGTTTCTCCGTCCTCAATAATTTTAAATTTTCATTGATTTTTCACTTATTAACGACTTATTATTGTCATTAAACTATTAAAAAAAAAAAACTGTTTTCTAGAATCAAGAAAATAGGATTAACATTTTAGAGAAGTCGGAAATATATCATCCTCGTAGTTTAATAGCAGTTACTTCTGAAGATTTCGACATTTCGAAGACATTTGTCCATAGAATGCAGATCTATTTACAGAAATTCTAAGGCAACTGTCTAACTTGTAAAACATTCACATGTAAAAAAAAACAATAGTTCGAGTGACATCTTATGAAAGAAATTAAAGATTCTGCACATTTCGTGGCTAAAAAAAACTCTGTTCCCCATTAGTTGAAACATCCCAATGCAATTAATGACCATTTTCTGAACAGTACTCCCGACTCCTCGGTCGACATCGAACTCATGACGTTTTACGCCAATCTGCAATTGTGATTCCTTCTCTTTCACTACAGTGGATTTCCTTTTATCATGAAATTTCTTATGGAAATTAAAAGTAACGCTATGCTGGGAAATGATTTCCTTACTGTTGAAACTTTGTTGTCCATTTATCTTTGCTATACTCGACGCATATCATTAATGTCTGCCTTACTAGTAATGTGTTTCCGGTTCTCTGGAAAAATGCTCTTGCACCCGCCATTCCTAAAGTCTCTTCTACACCTGATACAAGGATTTACGTTCTCTCTATGTACTGTCAGTTCTGGCAAAACTTCTGGAAAAAAATATATGCGCGCAGCTTAAATCTTTTCTTTATCGTTGGCAAATCATTTCTGATTGCCAAACGGGTTTTTTTGGGAACGTCATAGTTGTGCAACTGTTCTCTTTATGATCTTTTATCGTGATGTGACAAGGGCATGGCATCGGTGCTATTTCTATTGGATGTTAGTCGCGCGTTTGATACAGATTTTAATCTGTAATAATAACTCATGGTTCAATAGGTGCAACAAACGTAACTTAAAAGTTATGTTGGTTTCACCTAATGCTGTCTCACTATTTAGATTTTACTTCTCCAATAGATACCAATGTGTTGTTCCTGCCCATTGTTCATTTCAGCATAGCCCGATCAACCGTGGAGTGCGGCAGGGTTTCATATTGGGACCACTCCTTTTTTCTATTTATGCTTTTTCATTTTATAGATATGTTAGCACGTGTAAAATCCAGATTTATACTGAGGATATGCAAATATATCATATCTTTAAACTAGAAGATTACTTTAGAGAAATGCTTAGTGTTGAGAAAGATATTTGTGGTCCGGCTAGCGTTGCGGCTCAACACTCCTTGATCGTTCCACAAGATCATTAACAAACAAGCCACATTACTATCAATACAAAATACTTCCATACGGATATTCGCTTCGTATCCTACCGCCTTCGATCTATCGCTGTGCGCTTTTTGAATTTTCTTTTTTTCTTATCAGGCAGCAAAACTGAAATCCTCTATGGACTCCAAATCATTAGGATTGGTAGCTTTCAGGTACAAATTCAGACAGCGTTTAATGATGCGATTCCTTTTAGGAAGTCATAAAAATATTACATTTATTGCAAATGTTGAATGTGGCCGCCACTTTCTTCTTGAACAAGCAGCAACCTTTCTTCAAAACTATAAACCGAAGTTCTGAGCATCTCTGCTGGTATAGCTGCTATTTTTTGTGTGATGGACTCCTTCAATTCATCGATGGTATTAGGTTTTGTTAAAAACATATAAACCAAAAACCGGTTGGATTAATATCTGGTGATCTGAGGGGCCAAGTTTTAGGAAATTGTCTGCTGATAACACGGTCGCCAAAAGTGTTCCTTAAAAACTGTTTTACTGGATTAGATAGATATGCAGAGGTGCACTATCTTGCATGTCGTGCTTTTGCAACAACCGTATTGCATAATCACGAAGCATATTCAAATAACGCTGGCCAGTTACCGTAACTGGGCTTTTGTTCTTCCATTCTCAATCTGTTCAAAAAAATACAGGTCTATGGTAAAACGTGATGTAAAGCCGCACCAGATGGACACTTTTAAATCGTGAAGTCCTTGTTGAATATTCACTTGTGGGTTATTTATTGACCAAATTCGACAATTGTGTGTGTTCACACCACCATTAAGTTCAAAGTGTGCTTCATCAATCCAAAAAAAACCTTGTCAAGCCACTGTGGATTCACTTGAATTTCCGCTATTGATTGTAAATCAAAATCATTTATTCTTTTGATTCTATCAGCCTGTTTTAGTTCAAATAGAACCTACATCTTGTATGGATACATTTTAAGTCGGTTTCTAAGAATTCGCCATACAGTTGTCTTACTTAATTCCAAACGTCCAGCTATTTTATTGACGATAGATGTTCCATATTCGTTTTCATGTGCTAAGTCTTGCGTTTCTTGTAAAACTTCCGCAACTACAATATCAGTGATGACAGAAGGTCTCTCCTGATTTCTTTCTATCCATTACAGAACCAGTTGCTTTAAATTTTGCTACGAATTTTGAAAAGCACTCAAACAACATGGGCCACCTCTTAAACTATTTAATGTACGAAATCGTTTTAAGCCTGCCATAAAACTCCGTCCACATTCATAATAGTATTGAACGTATCTAATGCGAATTTGCAGAGACAAAACCATTCCTTTCAACAAATAAATCCTCTTCCAACACGAAAAAAAAAAAACGGTGTAATATGTCGCATACAACGTTATAACACGCACTTGTTTGTAAACGAGTTTGTTGTTATGACGACCAAAATATGAAAAACAAATCCCATTATCCATGTGGGCGGATACTAGTGTTATTTTTACAATATTACAAATATTAACGAAAATATTAATTACTTAAATTACCACTTACTTTTGGAAAACCCTATATATTTCTATTTTCTAAATTGTTAGCATATTTATTGTTTTTGTTTTGCGTCAATTTCAAGAACCATTACGCAATATTAAAAGTTAGTCATAGACATTTGTTCCTCGGATAGAAAAAAAAAACTATCTTATTTGTTTCTCAGGTTGCGTTGGAACACTAGTTTACTAGCATTTGAAGTGCTTGCTGTGGTTTCTTTTTATTTATTTATAGATAGATTTATTGGGGTGTTAATCTGACTCTTGGGTTAATTAAAACTCTGATTAAAAAAGGCAGCTATTTATTCGTTTATTTCTATTGAAAATAATGGCGTATAATACAAAGAAGAATTAGAAGAAGTAGAATACACATAAAGAAAAATGAAAAGTGAAAAGTAACATTACTTCTATCGATAATTATAAATTTTCACATTTTACGAAATAATAAACAGCATTTACAGAGCTAAGACTAGTTCATTAGTTTTACATTAACAAAAGTATAAAAAAAATTGCGTTAGTGAGCAATATTTACTACGTAATAATCATTAAAAAAAAATAGTAATGAAGAGTTTCGTATTTCGTTATCATTAATAATTTACAATGATAGAAAAATCTAACTGCATATGGATTTACTTACACATTCGTGTTTGTAATGTATAGATATTGTTTGGATATCTTTGAATAGTTAAGTTTATAAACATCGAATTTGTAAATGAAATAGAACGTCTACAATGATGATGATCGTAATAATAATATCGATATTATTGCTAAAATTTGTGCAAAGAAATTTTCACTGTACTGTTACAATTATTATTCAATAATTAAATTATACATATTATGTAACATTTATGGCGACAAGTATATCGATTCAAATTCTTCCAAATTGTCTCCTCCCATACGTAAATTTAAATATATATATATCTACACATTTCATTTCGTTATCGATAACATATCCAGATTTAAATATATATATACTTTTTTCATTCGTCTAGTCTAGTATTTATATATTTATATATATTTTATTATATAATTAACATTATCATCTATACAAATTACATGAAAAACCAATTGAAAATACACATGTCTCAAGTATACAATATTTTCTTTTCTTCTTCTGTCTGTTTTGGTTTTCTAATTTATGTTCAGAAGTTAATGTTTTTAGTCACATTCATATTATTTATATATTTATTTATTCTAAAACAGTATGGCAACTATTATCAACATTAACTTAAGCAAGAGTATACTAAAAACATTAACTCGCTTTTGTTTCTTCACATTTCGACATTTTTGCTTTTTTTCTCTCACCAATACACGTTGACATGTTTACAATTATCTGCCGTACAAATTTTAAGTTGGTGTGCCTTAGTATATTAAAAAAATTAATTGATAACAATCACAGACATTATAAATTTGCCAATATGTTGAATAACAAATGAAAGCAAGCTGCTTATATTATATTATAAGTAGACATTTTTGTTTTAAGTTGTGGTATACATTATACGTACACATCGGAAATTGAAAATTAGCACAATTGTAAACATATCGCTGTTAACAAATTTAGATTATAATTTATAATTAATTAATAAAAATAGATCAATCACAGACAATTCTCAAAATAATTTAAATGTTACGTCAGTAACTAATATCTACAAACTTACATTCTTTCACATAATCGTGTAGTAGTGCATCTAGTAATTATGATTCATCTTTATTATCATCATTATTATTATTTAATTTAATATTTTAAAAGATATTGTTTCCTTTTTCAATAATAATTTAATTGTAATCCATATAAGCGTCATAAATTTTCTTTCTTTCTTTCATTTTATTTATTTATCATCTTAACTAACAGCACGATTTTTTTTTGTTTTCACTCCAATTCTTACTACACAATTCACATATATTAAATTTATTTCTGTTTCCTACGTAATATATATTTTCTTATTATTTATTTATATCGTTTATAAAATTAAAAAGCGAATTGTTTCTTTTTTATCTTCGTTTGCTTTTATCTCTCTTTGTATTTCTAATTTAAATAATTGGAAAGACGTATTTTCGTATTTCTAAAATACAAAACAACGCAAAACTTTGATTGCCACAAAAGCTGGGTAGAATATTTTAGTCCGTGTAACATTGGGACTACTATATATATAATATAATTGTACTTAAAAACTACCTATGTATCGTACTTTATTATCATATAACTATACGAGCGTACCTTACACATAAACATCGTTTCATTTAAAGATTAAAAAATTAAATTGAAAATAATTGGTTGGTACTCAGATGTCATAGTAGGTGCCATTTTAAAACTTAGTTACCTACGATGTAAATATAAAATATTTGGCGATTTCAAATTAATAAAGTGAAAAACTAGTTTCATACGGCGTGTTTTAAAACATGAATATAAACTTAAAAAAACTAATGACAAAATTAGGAATTAGTGTCTCTATTTCGGTGTTTTAATTAAGTAATTTAACGATTGAAAACAATGCTGTAAAGTAGTTTGTTATAGCACGGAAGAATGCTTTATATAGTGTGTGTAAAGCTCCATTTCTCTATGCTAGGTGTTTGGCAATAGAAAGAAAATGTGTGGTGTAGTTACAACTTGAAGCACGAGAGCTAGTGTTTTGCGCAGGAACTACTTCGATTTGACAGGTTGAAAGTTATGACCATTGTGAGGTTATGTTTTATGGTGTATTGTCATCGGCATTATGAATATCATGTTTATGCTATAATTAGCAGTAGTATAATTATAATTTAGTTTGTTTTTGCGATATTCTTAGTTTAGTCAAGGTTTGAGCTTGGGGTATCTTATAAATATAGTCACCATTAATAATAAATAAAAAATTGCAGAATGAAGTAACATTTTTCTCAACAACGAAAAAGTAAAAAGAATATTCATATAAATTTTAATAAAAAATAAAATAAATGCTGGAAATAGTGATAAATAGTTATTTATGGCAAGAAATCAGTAACAGTTAAAAATGCCTTATATGTCCAAAATTATTGTAGATTTTTTTAATTCGTTTTTATTTCTAATTCTGGTTTGTTACGCGCAGCAAAAAAAAATAACAAATAAACGAAATGAAGTTTAATTTTTTTTTATGGTTACTACTATTATTAATTTTAAATTCGTAATATTTGTTAATTTTATGATTTTTAAGTTCTTGATTATTATTATTCATAGACAGTCTAAAAATGCTGTAATTGAAAGCATTTTTGCTCCTTTAATTTTCCTATACGGATTTTCGAATTTATAATACCAACGAGTGCTGTTTGGGCTTAGTAAATACCGCTTTTGAGAGCTATAATCAGAAGAGTTTTATCCTCAAATGTATCTACCACAATTCTCATATTATTTCACATCACTTCACTCCAGTGTTGCCAATTTAGCGGATTTGCAGCTAATTCTAACTTAATTAACATTGCATTTGGCGGTAGAATGGCACATTATTTAGCTGCTGGCGGATTTTGTTAGCGGAAAACTAGCAAAACCAGCTCAATTTCTAGTGGATTTTTATAATAATATATACTATACCAAAATTTTGATATGGATTGTAACATTTAACATTGTCCTATAATGATTTAATACACTGGTAAATTATTTGCAGTGACTAATAACTAATAACAACAAACCAATGTTGAATGCACTTGCAGTCGATTAAAGTTCGTTCGAATTCATTTGAATTTAGCGCCTATTTTGTCTAAAATCAACTCAACTAAATTCAAGAATTGAAATCAGGAAAACATGTTCTTTCCGCTAATGTATACAGATATAAATCACCAACTCCGTAAGTTTCATTTGGAACTATTGCCATATACTCCTTATAAGCATATCAAAAATTAACTGATTGTGTTTTCCAAACGATCTTTTTCTAATTGACATGTGAAAGTCACACTACACACAAAAGTTTGGGAATGGAGTTCAAACTGCGTCAAATATTTAACGGATTTTTTTTTCAAATCTGGCGAAATTTCAAGCGCCATCTAACGGGATTAAATTTTTACATGTTAGCAACACTGCTTCACTCATCTGATCTGTCAACGTCATTCTATTTACTTGTATGAAATTTGAAAGATTTTTTGCTGTCGTCATTCGCTCCGAGAATTTGTCTAAAAACACATTTAAAATGAAAAACAATTACCAGGAAGAGTAAAGGAATTTAAAACCGCAAAGGTTATAGTCGGTTATATGTTGCAAATATTAATAATTACATGCAATAGAAATATGCCAGGTGGTAAAAACAAATACACGACGGGATTTATGATAAAAAGGGCTGTGATTCCCTGTAGAGGTTATGTTTACAATAATAGTACAATCAAATATATAAAAAGAGTAAAGATACAAAAAAAAAACTCACCCAGTTGTCAAAGTAAGGTAAATTAAGTTTCTCATCATACTTCACCTCACAATGTTACTATTATTTACGTTTAGCTGATGCGCATTTGTGTGCTGTTATAATAGCTATCCCTTTTAACCTTTGGTTTCAAAAATTTTCCGATATATGCAGCGCATATGAATTTCGTTGTTACAGCATTGTTTTCAGTATTCTATAAATTAATTTGCGAAGTTGGTAGCATTATTTTGCTGGAAGCTTAATTTTTAGATTACTATTAGATGGTAATAATTTTTTAGTATGCATCTGACTTAACACACGCTCTGAAACCTCCTAACTAAGGAATTTATAATTTATATAACTTTCTCCATCTTAAGTAGAAGTTTAAGAAGAGTTTTCTGCGTGAACGAATGAATGATTCTATTTAAAACAAAAAAAGATATTCGTTATTGTTGACAGCTAAAAGAAAACTAAAAATAGGTTAACACAAAATCTATTACTTTGTTTGTTGTGGGTGGATGTAAAATAGAGTTTCATTTGACCAAATGCCAAATTTTAATTAAACTGTCAGATCTACGAAGCCATTATTAAAAAAAAACATTGCAAATTATCGACGTAGCAAAAAACAAAAATAATACAAAAGAACTTGCTCCATGTAGGGGGAGAGGGGGGGGGGGATCCTTCATTTAGCCTTTGGACCCTACCGAACAAGTATGCTTTCCAACACTTGAGTTTTAAATCTTTTAACGTTTATTGTCGAAATATCAACCACTAAAAATAAGTTTTCTTTTTGATCATGAATCTTCAAGAAAATAGTTCAAAAAAGAAAAAGTAGCCATAACTGCTCTAATGTCTTATTTCGCGTGTTTTTATGTTACTTTTTGTAATTAGCTTGTGACAATTGGTAACGTCTACATATTTTTTAATTCATAAAAAAAATGAAGAACGTTTCTGGACCTGACGTTTGAGCACTCGCGTGGGCGGCATTTATACCGCCTTTTTATCTTGTTTTTTTTTTTTATTTAAAACTTCAACTTCAATAAAAATACTTTAGCGTATCAATGTCGGCACGCGAACACTGGAAGGTAAGAGGTGTCCACAGTTCTTGCTTGTATGATCTGAACAATTTGATATTTGGTGCATTTTATTGAAACTGAATGAAAATAAGAAATAAAATATTCATGAGAAATACTATAGTGTGTAAGACAATTGAAAAGAAACGTATAACAAATTATTAGCAAGAAAATTAAAAAGAAAAATGTGTATTTATTTTGTCCCTCATTTAACTGTGTAGTAATTTATATTGATTGGGCTTTTATCGGAATCAATTTAGTTATTTTAATTAAGAAAATATAAACTTAAATAAATACACAATTTGTTATGAAATAGTTGATATATTTTTTCTTTTTAGCAAGTTTCTTGATACCAACTTTTTCTACCCGTCTCTTTTCAAAATTAATTTCTACACTATTATTCTTCCTAAATATTTTGGTTGTTATTTTTCAGTTATGCCAAGACGCCATAATAATAAAAATACAAATTAAGAATATACAATAAAATCTGAATATTCTAAATTGCTACCAAAGAATTGTGAAAGCAGGCTTAATATAAATATTTGTTGACAGTCAATATGCTCAAATTTCACATGGATTTATTTATATAATTGTTTCTAGTATGGCTTTATATATATATTAAGAGGGGTAGTTATAAAAATGCTTTTTTTCATTATTAATTTTTTTTATATATATATAAGTAGATTTACGCAATTTTGTACAGCTACCAAAATTAAACATGTAAAAAAATTGAACGGATTACCAACCAATTGCGCTTGTACTTGTTCATATATTCAAAATCCGAATTATATATATAAAATAATAGAATCAAAGTATAAGAATATTATTTTTATACATTTTTTACAAATTTATTTCATTTTTCAACGCCTTGAAATAAAAAAAATTCCGTGGATTAAAATAATCGCCTTTAAGGCAATCGTAAATAAGAAATATAATGTAATTGTAATTATAATGTATAATGAATATAAATAAAAACTAATATTGAAATAACTATCATTACTACATACAGTCTTACAATACTAACGAAGAGCTATATACAAAGATGCAGGAGCGTGTAATTATTAATTTTTTTTTTCGTATATTTTCGTACAGAAATTAGGTTGTTATGATCACGCTGTATAAGCAATTTTAAAACGATCATATTTATAAAATGGTGACGATTTACTGGTTTCTCAAAATGTAAGTTTAAATTAAATATTTGACGTTATGACATGTATATAAAATAATGAAGTTATCGACATCTTTGGCACATATATTTAAATTAATTTGACGTATGTCAAATGATTTTGAATTGTTACAATTTAAATTAATATCAAACAAAACGATTCTAGCTAATATAAACTTATACAGTGTGATTTTACATTAATTTTTCTCGATATTCATTACTTATTTTATCCATTTTATATGTGTACGAACAACACATAATATATTATTTACCATCTACGCTTTGTTCAGTATCTATATATATATATATCATAATGTTTCCAATTAATTGTGTTGATCACGACATGATATTGTTAATATATATATAATTATTATATAAATAGGTTATTAAAAAGGTCCGAATATCACTCGCTAGAATCGAAAAATTTATAGGTTGACGAACTTCACGATTAGAATTGGGGCGAAAATCAGACAGAATGTCAACGTCGAGGATGGATATGTGAACATGCCGCTGGAGATAGGTTTCACTGTCGTCGTCACGGAACGGAATGGTGGGGTTCCTGACGGTTCTGAAAATGCAAGAAATAGAGTTGTGAGTAGAGAAATAGAATTTTTGTGGTGAATATGCCGAAATATATATAGGACGGTAATTATTAAAAAACGACACAAAAAGAAACGATTAGGAATGTTAAAGAACCTTGTTAAAAAATCACATGCATGAAAAACTTCATAATCATGTATCAGCATCACTTAAAGAAATTTTAACGAAAAAAATAAAATTATTAATAAAGATGTTATACAAATAAACATAATTAAATAAAAAAAAAACAAAACCAAAAATTACCGTCAGTATTACCAGAGCCTGAACCTGAAGCATCAATGCGTTCCTCTTCATCCTCTTCCATGTTGGGCCCACCACCAGATCCGGAACCTTGTTCCGGTTCATCGCCTTGCTGTATGTAACTCTCAGACTTAGGCATATTGACTCCACCGAGGGAAACGATCACCATCTATAAATCATACACTTTGCATAAATATTTCTCGAAACGTTACTAGAGCACTGGATCTTGATGAGGCTGACTAAATTAGAATGAGCGGCTCAATAGATAGGTAGGTAAGTTTCGAAATTTTTGGTGTCGACCGAACTCATTTCTGGGCGACCAAAACAACGTGTGATAACTCAAACAAACCCCAAAAACCGACACTTATTCGCTTGTAGCACAGAATATCTAACAACCAGAATATCATCTCTTTGTCGGCTCTTTTGATCTCAGTGCGCAAAATTTCGTGATCTTGACGTCACTGTTCGGGCGAGAAGTCAGGATAGGCTTTGATAGAATTCGGTGTCTAACAGGACCTAACTGAAGTAAATTTCGAGAATATGATACATATCTACGTTAAGGGGGTCACTACATATCTTTAAAATCTTTATCCATATGGGAAAACTGCCATTAGGTATGTCCATTTTTCTTAGAAACGCCGTATCTGATCTCATTGATTCTTTTACACACATTATCTAGTATTGTCCCAACAGTTTAAGTGAAATATTTCATAAAATTTCTAAAGACTTTTTTTTGAGTTTTACAAAATCGATATTTTCTTCGCTTGTGCTTTTTCACATACTTGTTCCGTTTTCTCGCAACCTGTTCAAAGTATCGCGATATATATTTTTTTCTAAATGTAGAATTAGATAGATAATATACTGAATGAAGCGTTTTTAAAATAAACTTCTGCTCTTTAAACAAAAAAAATTAAAAAAGTAAGCGAAGAAAATATCGATTTTGTAAAACTCATAAAAAAACGTCTTTAGAAATTTTATGAAATCCTTCATTTAAACTGTTGGAACAATACTAGATAACGTGTGTAAAAAAATCAATGAGATCAGACACGGCGTTTCTGAGAAAAAGGGACATACGTAATGGCGGTTTTGTCATTATACGTCGTAAATCTTTATTCGGTTGAAAATTGAAGCAATTATCGGTAATCAGAAGATTACTGTGAAGTAAACCAACAACAATCGTTTCGTTTTCTAACCTACTTCTCTGTTTCTCAATAAGGTGATTGCTGAAAATACCCTTTCAACATTTGCACTTGAGTGCGGTAAAGTTAATATGTTGAAAATGAAAGTTGGCCAAATTTCCAAATATATAGTATTGTCTTCACACTTTATTTTGGCGATATTAGGCCAACATTGGAATATATTATTTGCACCTGGAATAGAATCAAAATTTCTAAGCAAGCGCCATTCCTTGTCTAAAAATTGGTAATTTACCCGTGATCTACTAAATGGGCTATTCAGTTGCAACTTTTACAACACTGCTAATTGTTTTTGCTGGTACAGTTTCTGGATTCAAAAAGAATAAATCTTGCAACAATTTTTTTGCAAGGGAAACCTCTGCAAAATTTGATTAACTGCTTCAAAGTAAAATGACAGGCAATTTGTTTTTAAAAAATAGAAATAGAAATTTTACTTCGACTTTATTGCACAGATGGCGCAGCATTCACTATGTTTTTGTATTGGAAATAACAGGTAATGTTTGGCCTATTTACTGCTGCAATTTAGAAACATCAAGTGTTTCTGATGCAATGACATAAACAATTTATACATAATCGGCATTATAGTTTTGTTAAGTACCACAAATAATCAAAAAGCGGTAGATTGTAAACTCGAAACGGAAGAACGGGAGAATGAAGTTGGAAACGGTAGAAATACTGTTTTAACGATAGATCTGGCAACACTGGTAGCTAAGGCAAGGAGCGAACCACAAGTTCTCACCTGATTTAATGGCGGATCAAGCTGCGCGTTGAGATTGCGCGAACTCTTCCCGCCAAGCCAACATGATATTTTGCAGAGAGGAGGAGGGGGGGGGTACTAAATAAGATTTGTTTATATCAGCGTGACGTCACGATTTGTTGAGGAATACAAGCCACCAGGCGGCGCTGGAATAAATCACGTGTTACCGCCATTGTTGTTTTTGTGTCATTTAGGTTCTGACAGCGTATTGAGTATTATCGATTCAAGCGTTATCAAAATCAAATATTTTGTGGTGTCTCTTGAACAAATAATATTTCGTTTATAGGTGTAGTTTTGTATTTTTAGATAAGTGTGTCAGTTGTAGAGTTGCTTAGTGAGTTAATACGTTAATTATTAGGTTGTATTTAGTTATTTCACATAGAACACATGTGCATTCGGCAGTGAAAGTTTTTTACGAACCCTTCTTTCTGCAGCAAGTGAGTTAAAAAATCAAAATTTTTGTGATAAAAGTGATTTACTGTATGATCGTTGCTTTAGACATGAGATGCTGTTCCTGTGCAATAAATGGATTGAGCTTTCTGGTAATGAGAAATTGTGAAGTGTGGATCCAGACATAATTTATGGAAATTATCGTATATTCATTTTACTCAAGAAGATATATTTTCTAACATGTTTTTATGGAAAACAGCTATTCCATCATTATTCCTACCAAGATTGCCACTGACAACAGGCAATTTATTTCTTCTGTTCTGTATGTAGTACGTAAATAAAAGTCAGATTTCCGATGAATCGAGTGGGATTTGGCTTTTTTCGTGACTTCTCAATTTCTGGTACTTATTTTCTAATCATATGTAGTTATGTAAAAGAATATACTTTACTTTGTAATTTATACATATATCTACGTTAAGATACTGTAGGGTACTTAAGAGACTCTGTAATATGTGTGTATGTGTTTCAATAAATATGTATTTGTAATTATAGAATGTGTTTTCTTTTTATTCGTATTATAACAAAATGTATTAAAGGACGGCTGTGTTACCACATTTGCGCAATTTTCAACAAGAAAAAAGAAATATTTCGTCGTCTACAAACGGGATCCCAATTTGATTCATAAAATAACATTGTTGGATTTAGGTGTCATTACAAATTACATATGTGTATAAGTCAATGAAATATTTAGTGTCTTGGCCCCACGTTGGGCGCCAAAACGTTGTTTTCTAAAGCACTGTTACAAATTTCGGAGTATTATAATGAAAGGAAAATGATTATATCTAATCAGAATGTCGAAATTCGCCTAACCTTATGGACGTGACGCAGCTTATCAGCCAAATCGGCAACTTTCGGATCGACAATTTGCAAATTCGTATTCAGTTTGACTTCCGGATTGTACTTTTGTGTGTCCAAGGTAGCGTCGACAACAGTTTTGGTGTATCTGAAATTACGAAGAGAATTAATACGGTCGTTAAAGTTCCTCTAAAACCGATTTCGACTTACTCTCCGATTCTTTCACCAGTCCAGCAGCGTTTATCTTTGGGTTCTACGTAAGAGTCGTCTTTGCAGATCACCTCCGCAAGATTATCGTAGAAATTCTTGCTCTGCGCTATGGACATCAAGAAAGTGGATATTTGCTGATCGGGTAATGGCGGGAAGGTCCTAGCTTTGATCATGTTGCCTTCAGTGTTTATTTCCATCGAAGTTGGGTCATTAGATTCGGCATATCTCGCTGGGCCACAGTTTCTTTTTACCTATAAGCAAAAAAGCGATTAATATCTGATCACGTATATACGTATTTTTTTTTTGTATTCTTAGAATACAAATCTGACAAGGGAACTCTTTATCCCGTATTTAAAATGCTGTTCTGAGCGTGTGATCAACGGATAGAATTTATTTTACTTTAATTCACTATAATGCGCCTTATAATGTGTTCCGTGGGGGCAAGATGAATGTCTCAGATCCCATGAATAATGTATCAGCGTTAAAGTTACTATAAGTAACATTGTACAAAGCTATATGGAAGTTAAATGCGTATAGTTCTTGAATTAAATTACAATAAATCTGAATTGCAATGGTATCCTCGTAATGTAATGTTCGGCCATAAAACATTAAATATTACATGCTCGGAGGTTTGATTTGGGGATGTTTAAAAGTAAAGTTGCATAGAAAAGTGGAGAAACGGCGGTATGTGGATATACACATAAAATGCAATAATTATAAAACAATTGTGAACTGCGAAGAAATGTGACTCGTTTATTTTTATATTATTTGTTTGTTTATTCTTTTCTTTCTAAATCAGATACGGATTACTATTTCCGGCAAAAGCGGAATAAATAATTGCTAATGTACCCTAAGTAACGCATCTAGAATTTTACTAAAACATATTTATAAATAAAAAAGTTATAGGCAGAGACACCCGGTATGATGTAGGATGGACTTTTACGCGGTCGAATTCATAAATAATTCCTTGTCACGGCGCGATATAAAAACATCGTCAGTTTGTTATCTGAAGCGGCCCTCCAAAATGCGTGGCGATGCCAGAGAATACATATGGCCGTGTTCAACTCAATTTCTCTCAGAATGTAGAGGATATAGGATCGTTTGTAATATTTTTCACGTAGGTATGAGGGTAATTTTGAAGTAAAATAATATTTCTTTTTTCCGTATCCGCTACTATAAAAAGGAAAAAGGGGAATATATATTATACGAACGTATAAAGGCTTTTTAGTTGTTGAATATTTCAATTTTATTTCGTTTTACGTATCACATTAATATGATGTAAATGTATGTGTAAAATTGTGGAGTACTATGCAGTAATAATAATAACAATATTATTTTATTTCCCATAGATTACATATTACACATATCCAAATATTATGTTTAGTAATAAGGAAACAAGACATAAGAAGAGGAACATAGAAAAAAGAAACTTATCCTAATAGCAAAATTTAAATTTCCCGCAATTATTTTTAGTAACTTCAACATTCAAACACTGATTGTGTATTAAATTACTAGTTACTTTGATCTCTTTCCCTCTTCCTTCGCCCGACAGATATCCACTGGATGTCCCAATCACCAAAACCATGTCCATATCCATTATAGATGTTGGATAGATATCCATGGGATATTCGTTTTGGAGTTGTTACAATTGTTTATAAAATTAATACAAATATATTTATCGCAATTTTAACGTAAAAATCAACACCAAAATAGACACAATTTGCCTGTTTGGAAGTTATTGATAAGTATGTGCATGAACTTTGTATCAGATATCTTATGGATATCTACCCGATGTTATAGATTCTACAGTAATGTAAAATTTCAGATTCTTTATAGCATTGACGTTATTTCTAAAAAAGACGGTTGGATTTATTACTGGTATGAATATTAAGTAAAATTGAATAGCAGGTGCTGAAAGTATTTGTTACTTTTATAATCAATTTTAGGTTGAAACAATAAGGTCGAAAATCGCCGACCCTCATGAGATCAACCAATACCGATTGTGCTTGTCCACGTGCGCTGTGTTTAATTACCATGTTTATACCCACTTGTATATGTGACGTCAAGAGTCGGTAAACAAATTAAAAAGTGCCGTTGCGCTGTATTATGTACTATGCATTTGCAGTTACGTAAGTATACTTAGCAGTACAATAACACTACGGGCCTTTTTTGATATTGTACTGGAAATAATAGATAGTTTTTCTAATAGTGTTACTATTGGTGAGCATGTTTGCCACGAATTCAAGGGGACCAGCATCGTAGGTAGCATATCCATCAGACGTGTATTATATGGCATATCCATTAGATGTACTATTTGGATATCCAATAGATGTATGTATCTAATGGATGTATGGCAGACATTTTGTGCTCTGTGGGATATCCATTAATAATAATAATAATAAGAGTTTATTGCCGTGGTCACTAGGACATTGTCAAAAAATTACATAATTGTTAATAAATATAAGAAGAAAACTTAGAATCAAAATAGTCCATAATATAAAAAAAAATAATAAATGTTACATATAAAATTACATATTTAAGTACTCGTCCAAAGTGTAAAATGAATGATTATTTAAAAATGACTTAAGTTTAACTTTGAATTGAGATAAAGTTGACGGGATTTTTAAATTTGCTGGTAACTTATTGTACAGTACTATAGCCTTATATCTCGGACTAGCCTCAAACAACTTTGTTCTATGTTGGGGTATATTAAGATTATGTGCCTGACGTGTTTCCATTTTATTGTAGATATCACTATTTTTGGTAAAGGTTAATTCGTTTGTTTTGTAAAAAATTATGATTTCATAAATGTATAGCGCTGTTAATATTAAAATATTTAATTCTTTAAAAAAAAGACGACATGATTCAGAAAATGATGCCCCAGAGATGTACTACTTGGATATCTAATAGGTGGATATTTGGAGATTTATGAGACATCCATAGAATGTCTATGACGTCTAATGGATATTCTGGATATCCATAAAAGATATTCAGATGTCTGATTGGAGAATGGATGTCTGCTAGACATTTTGTGTTGTGTGGGTTCTGTTGAAGTTACTAAGAATAATTGTGGGAAATTTAAATTTTGCTTCTAGGGTAGGTATCTATAGTAACTTACATATCATATATTCGCTGATAGAATAATAATTTATAGTAAAGTAAATATTTTCTGATTTTCTTCTTGAACGTACGGGAAAATGATAAAATCTTAGATATATTCTGGAATAGGAGCTTCACTTCGTTTAATCATATATAAATAGTTAATCAGTGACTATTTCAGACTTGCTTAAACGACAGAATGGATATGCAACTATTGCTGATAATATATTTGATTGAATGGGTTAGATAAAAAGAGAGTCATTTGAAACAAAAATTATATTAACCTATTATTTATTGGTTTATCGATTAAACTTGACAGAAACGTTTAACTACTAAAAGCACCTACAAGGTAGCATTCATTAAAATAGATCAAGTGATATTGATAATTAGCTATTTTATTAATAAAGACTATCGCTATTTTCTACTTGAGCCGATGAAAATATAACAAAGGAATAATTAAAGATATAAATCAGTTCGTTCCATTCAACTTATTTTGATTTCTTTAGATTTAGTTACATGTTTCGGCTTATAACGGCCATCATCAGGCTAATTTACTAAAATATAGTTGATACAAATTTGAAAGGTGTTATTGGAATCTAAAAATATTTTTGAGGGGGAACAATACCATGTAATTTAAAATTTAAATGTATATCTTATGTCGTCAGAGAAAATGATCAATGTCGTGTATCAAAATAAATTGAATGGAACGGACTGATTTATATCTTTAATTCACGTTTTACCTACTGTTCCACAGTTTACCATGCGGCATTGGATCGCGATACGGAGTACAGAATTCAAAAAGTGCAGAACTTCTGTCTCAGATTTATATATATTGAATTAGAAAATTTGAGCATATATCTTTCAAATTGGTGGAAGCGGGTTGGTTGAGTATGAAGTATCGGAGGGGGTTGCGAAGCTTGCGTTTTTACCATAAATTATTGCTGACAAAAACACCTCCATATCTTTTTAAAAAATTAAGGTTTCGCTCGGATATACATTCCATTACAACTAGATTTAGGAATTTACTCTCTCCTCCTCCTCATAGGACCGCACTATTTCAGCGCTCATTTGCCTTCTCCATATATAGTAAATACAATAAGATACCCAATACTATGAGGCTACTGCCAGATGCTATATTTAAGGGTAAATTGAAGATTTTTTTGAGGGGGGAGCAGGTCAGGGTTTCACAAAGTATGTAGTAAGATACCGTACATACGAAAAGAGAGACGCAAGGTTAGAATATCATGCTGCTGGAAATAGGTTTAGAGTTACATTAGGCAGTTGCAATAATGTATATAATTTAATTAAAATCCAGGTCGGGTTGAAAAACAGAATTCTTTTCTGAACCTTGCCTTGTGATTGGGTACGTCCTTTAAAATACTAATAGTGGCTTCCTTTTTTTGTCTTCTAGATATTTCTGTGTGGAGGTGCGTGTATACTTATTCAACTGTGTTTTTCTAATTACTATTAAGTACCTCCTACGTCGAATTTATGTTTTGTTGTATGATTATGTACATAGTATGATGAAGGAGCTTCCAATAAAGACTATATATTATTATTATTATTATTAATTATTAATCCATAATAAAAATTATGTTTATATTTTGTTCTTTTGCTTTGAAATTTTAATCATTTGCTACTCTTATAATAGTTAAACATTTCTGTCAAGATTGATCAACAAATTCCTATCCCCTTTTGGTGTTGCGATTTTAATGTCACAGAATATATATTCATAAATCCTACGGCAACAACTTTAAATCCAATTTAGCAAAACGTCCACACGACCCATAGTGATATTGAACGAAAACACTCTCAGTGATTTACATTTTCAGCAGCAGGACGGCCTTCTACAAAAACATTACCGTTCACCCTACAGGCGACTCGGATAATTTTCCGTCGCCAGATTATTCCACGTCAATTTATTTTCACACGCCCTTTTCACAGAAGGAGCATCCCTTTTCCCCATCAGGTTCGTGAGCAATTAGCGCAAAAAATAATAAAATCGATTTCGTGACCCACACTTTCGCCGAACAGGTTGGGGGGTAAGAGCTCTTCTATTTTCCCCTTGGCTTTTTCCCGACGAATTTATTGGGGCAATTATGATAAGCCGTAGGGCAATAGAGCGATTAGGGCGACACCTATGTAGAACAAGGCGATTCATCCCTAACCACCTTGGATGTAATCCTCTCGCAGAGAAAGGAATCTCTTCTATTTAATACCGGCTTTTCTATGTTTTGCTTGAAGAGAGGTGTGACTGTAAGGTATTATGAAGCAAAAACTGAACGACATCTAGTGGCATGTCTTGCTGTTGATAGTGTTGATACAGCTGATTCATAGCTTCTGCACATTTCATGTTAATAAATAACAAATGTTTGAGATGTTCACAATATGTGTTATACAATACCATTTATTATATGATACTTCTTTAGTTGGCCTGAGGATGCCCAGAAAGAGCGAAACCGGTCGTGTGTTATTAAAGAATTTTGTGAGACCTTGTTTGATTTCCTCTTCTCTATATTAACAATTCACACAGAGTCAAATATGGATTTTATTAGTACTGGTAGTCTGACACATTGGACTCTATAGTTTAAGAAGCTATCAATTAAGGGGATAAACGAGGATTGCCCTATTTACTTCAACAATAGATGTCTTTCGTTGAATTTGTGCCCAAGATAATATTTTATAATATTGTTTCTTGTGCTTTATGACCCTTAGGTGTCATTACTGGTGAGAAATGGAAGAACCCAGGTAACATGATGACGTAAAATGACGTTTAATGGACGTCAATATGACATCTATTACGTGATAATGACGTCTATTAAACGTCATTTTACGTCATCATGTTAACTGGGAAGTGCCATCTTCACAGCGATTTCTGAAATACTGCTGTGGACGAACACCTTTGAGTTCGCGAGAGTTTTTTTTTTTTTAAGCGGCACAGATGTTAATTTTGATCCCGATTTACCTTTTTCGATGTCGCGTAGAAATTCTCACAAACATTTTTATTTTGTAATTAAGTTTTTTTAATTGAATTGCTTTGATTGTTTGATTAAGTTTATGTAATTGTTCAGTTTTTATTAAATTCAGTCTGTTGTACATTTTGCATTTACCAGTAGTGTATATAGTTCTTTGTGATATTCTAGTTTTTTCTTTGCGATTCGTGCGACTTTGTAGCACGCAGATGTTATTTTATATATATTACCGTGTTTGGGCCTCTTTAAGGGAGTTCTTTGACGAGATGTCCGTGTAAGTAGATGGTTATTTGATTTTCATTGCTGTTTTTTGATTTTCATTATTATAATTAGAATTTTGTTCGGTTAAATTGAATCTATCTCTGAGTCAGGGAACTCAGTTAGATAATAAGAGTTGTTGTAGTTTTTGTGCACAAATTTGTTATAGAATCTGTTATTATCATAATTTGTTCTAGAAGGGATTGTAAGTTTTAAAAGTTTTTTTTTTCCGTTGCTAGTTTTCTGATTTGATTTTATTTTTTAATCACCTCGTGAAAGGTGAAAAGAAAGCACTGTGCTTGTGTTTAAATTTCAATTTTGTAAATTTATTTGTTTTCCACGTTTAATATTAATTTTAGTTGTTTTAACCTTGAGACCACGTGGATTATTTGAGAAGCAGAATTTTCTTCTAGAATAAATCTATCATTTTGTTTGTTAGAGGATCTTGAATTGTCCTTTGTAAATGTAAATTCAGGCAGGTTTTATTTTTGCCCAGGACTTTCAGTCGTTGGTTTTGTTTTCCCTGCAATTTGTAATTAAATGTTTTTTTTTTTTTTTTTTTAGAAAAATAAATTTTGATTACTTTCACCCACATTGTACTTTTCATGATTACATTAGTAAACCTGAGTTCAAATAATCTTTTGCGCCCTAAAAATTTTTATCCACTGAGCTAGTTGATTTAATTTTTTTTTTTAATTTCACTTTTCATATATGCTGGTACCATCAGTTCACAGCAATACATATATTTAACGTATTTACTACTATATAGAAGAAAACTGTTATGCACGTAATCCATTGGCTTTGTTAAATTAACAAAGTAAAAAGTATGAATAAATGACACATTCTGTTCATCGTATCGAACACTCTCTATATGTTAGCAGCTTTGAATTCCACGTTAAAAATAAACAAATTTTAACAAAATTTGAAACGTCTTTCTGTATCACTTTTCGAAATATTTCCGAAAACATATTCAATAGTGTCAGTGTTTTCGAATTACATTATTTCAACAAATCTTTAGACCACACAGCTTTTTTTCACAAACATTTTAACAAACATGCAAAAAAAATAAAACAAGAAAATCCTCAATTTAAAATTTGGTTTTATCATGCAATCCAGCTTATAAATGGCATTTAGTATCAGCCTTGTTTATATATTTCTTAGAGTTATTCAACGGTGTTGAGCTACAACGGGATGATTGACAGATGGCGCACGATGTAAATAGAATTTTACATTGTCAAATTGCGCCATCTGTCAATCATCCCATTGCAGCTCAACACGGTTGAATAACTGTTAGAAACATATAAACAAGGGTATCAGTATTTAGAAATTTGACAGCGCCATCTGTGGTTCATTATCGTAAATATGTAACTACTAATGGCGGTCGATTTAAACTAACAACGGTTATAAATGCGAAACACGTAAGCTAAATTTTGTTTTGAAACGGACTAAACAAATGAATGAATCGCGGAACGAAAATATGCATTTTTAATGTCAAACCTTTAGAAATTGGCCATCTTAAATCATCAAGGAGATTGTAATGAAATTAAGATCGGTTAGACTTATTTTTATTACATTAAAAAAAAAGAAATAGACAATTCTGCTGATTTCCATGTTGAAACGTGAGAAATATTACTGCAAAAATTAAATCAGTTGTTTTCATTTAAAATGCTTAAACGTCATTTGTTCTAACGTAATTTAGTTTTCGCGAAATGATTTTGATCTGTTAGAGTGATCTACTTCATCATATTCAAAATTACTAAAAGCTCCTATATGTACCTAATATCATTTATTTCAAAATATTTCCAATAACATCTTGCACTTAAAAATTTATGCCCAACTCGAAGCAAACCACTCATGAATCACCATAAATTTGTTAAATTGTCTGAAGAAATCTCTTGCGAGATGTTATTCGAAATGAGAGAGACACATTTCATTTAGTACTTTAAGATCGTATACATACTAAAACTAAGATTAGAAATCTCGATAATGTATAAGAAAGTGCGTGTTTACAAAACTGAATTACCGACAGTTCCAATTTGTGTCGTTATATCGTTTGGTACATCTATTTTTTATACGTTTTACACGGCTTATACACAATTTTTCTTGTATGTATCTATGTTGTATAAAAACAGAATTGATTACATATGTATATCTATATATGGGCGTAATGTAATGTTGGGTTATAGGCGGTACACATGTGAGTGAATAGATGAAAGTATGTATTTATTTAGCAGCCACATATATTTAAAGTTGTCTTGTCAGAGTATCACCCATTTGAAGGTATAATAAACGACCACACAGTACGTTATCAATAAAATTATATTTTCTGTAATCACTATTTATAGCAGAATGGCTTTCTGACTGTGCAGTACGCAGCTGTATGAAAGATGTTATGGAAGTGATTATAGCTATTGTGTCTGCAAAATGGCTTTTATGATTATTACGTTAGAGTTATTATATTTTAGGAATATGGAGTAGACCCAGAAGTAATAATGTAATTTCTACTACGGAGAGCCCATCAAATGTCAAACTCACTTCTGCTTCTGGCTTTATCAAATGGATGTGAGGACCCTTTGGAGAACTTTTATGAAGTATTGGCGTTTATTTTTTAGGGCTCGAAATCGCTTAGCGTATGGTATATGTAGCCGAATATGAAATAGTTATTTAATTATTAGTTACTGTTATATATACCTAATTAATTGATAATTGTATAGACAATCTGTCTGGATTAAACGTTCCTTTACACTTTCAATATCTATCTTTTATAATTATAATTTGAAATTAATAAAACAAAAGGAAAATTAAAAAAAAATATAGGTCTCTGGGATTTGAACTCGTAAACTAGGGAGCTCTTCATCATTACGTTATTAGTATTTTTAGTGGTACTACTTCGTATTTTTGGCCTTGTAGAATAAAACTTCGGTCATCTGCTATTTGTATCTTCCAAAAACACATCAAGCGTCCGTATTACCTTATCTTATGGGTTTTTCTTCCAAGGCGAACTGATCGTCTTTATGCACGTAAGCTACTTAAGGCCCGGGACACACGAACGTTAAATTAGTGTGCGTTGTGACGTACGTCTTTTTTTTTACAGACGTCGTTGTTTCGGACACACGAACGTTTACAACATTCTGAAATACGTATGCCGGCGTGTCGCAAGATGGATTCCATCGAAGTTGTAACGTTTTGTTATCTATCTTATCATCATAATCTTATTATCTAGCATAAGAGACAAAATAACAAAAGACACGAACATGAGAACCGTAATTACCGCAGAAGAAAAATTGGCCATAACTTTAAGGTAAGTATTATTTTCAATTAGTTTAATATTTTTTGGAAAAGATTTTTTAAGTTACTGTTTACAAAATATAGTAGACATTGTAATTATAAATAGGTATATTGTGAACTGAATTGAGACTCCATTTGTGATCCATCTGAAGGAGAACAGTTAGAGAAGTAACTTGCGGTTGATGATGGTCTTGATATAGGCTCGGTTGCAACCGCGATGGAAGCAGTTTCAAAACCTCAGATTTTGTAAAACGTGCATGGTTTGCATTCTAAATGTCAATTTTTAATCCATGCTTAAACTTCGAACTGTAGGTAACAACGAAATAAAAAAAAGCCTGATCCTCATCATCATGAGCATCATTCTTTGGATGATGCGCTTCCATAAAACGTACTAGATTATCTTCGATTTTAGTTTGTCGAGATTTCTTAGATGCTGGAGTTGTTTTAGGAATAGTAGTATAAACTGGTTGCGTCGGCACTCTCCTCCACATCGGCATTCTCATTGTTTACATTACTGCACTGGTGTGATTTTCATTGTTATTAGTATCTGAAGGACTCTTCTCAATATTGCTGGTTGTAGGTCGTGGTTACAAATTGTAGTTTAAGAAACGTAATTGTTCTTCATAAACGTATAGTTTCACCCTTTTTGCATCCGAGCCTGATTTAGTTGCTTCGCTTAGCTTTTTGCCATTGCAAGTAAACAATAATTTTCACTTATTATTTCAACAATTTATGTTAATAACTAATTTAATTTTTAGGTAACTTGGCAGTGGCTGCAGTCTCAAGGATGTGCATTACAATTATTGCATAGGGCGATCTAATTACTCTTCATCTTAAGACAAAAGCTCCAATTGGTAGCCTTGTTAGTTGTTTTCAAGATACGTTGGTGCTATGTAAATGTTTGATCGGACCATAAGAGGAATACGATCCGCACCAAAGACCATAGAGAACCTATCAGAAAATACTTGAAAAGGATCTCATTGAGCAAGATTCTGAGCTTCCTTAAAGACTTGATTTGTTTTGATTTGACGAACTCTAAGATAGCCAATAGCGCACGGGACAAATCATCGAACCATGCGGATGCTACTTCACACCAAACCAAATCAAGCATGATCAAACCAAAGAGGCACTTGCATTTAATGCATCAACAAAAAAAAACTACGGTCATTATGTTCAAACGAACCTTATTGATTCGATTTCTGTGTTGCGTGTTTCTGTGTTAGAATTTTTGGTTCACACTGTATGTACAACATACAAGTGTTTACGCATCGCCAGCTTTCTCCACACGATTCTTTGCATTAATTCATGCATCAGTTCCTGAACATATTGATAACGAAGAATAAAGTACTGATTTTTTCGCGCTAGCTTAGCCAGGAACGTGTCAGATAGCGTGATACGCTTACGTGAAGGATCGTTGGCAGCTTGTGTTTTGACGGGCTGAATTTGTCGGGTGGAAAATTTACATTTTAGATGAAAAATAGTCTGCTTAGCCCTGGAGTGCCGCTTGTGTGTGAAACAGATAATCCAACGTACGCAAAATGTGTATTAAAAGAAATGTGATATTATATTATAGGGGTGAATTTCAATTTTATTTTAGTGTGTGTACGTTGGTAATGGTATATCTTCATTCTTTTTATCATTATTCGTATATTGCAGCAATTTTCTCTTAAATATGTACGGTAGGTGGAAAATAAGATTTGATGTGTGCAAATCTAAATGTTAAATTTGAAAATTTGGTTGTAATTTTTCTAAAAGCCAATATTAGTTATTTAATCATTGATAAACAGTGTGAATATGGAAGACTAAGGTTAGATCCTGCGGCACACCTAATTCAGCATTTTTTTAAAAATTAACACAGAAAAAAATGCTCAATACAAGGCAATTGAACTGGCAAACATGACTATTATACAGTGTGTCCTTGGATGGACTGACAAAGAGGAAAAAAAATTTGGAACTTTATGCAAAAAAAGTAATTCTTTATAAAAATATTTGCTTGTCTCAAAACTCGCAATTCTGAAATAAGAAATCTAAATATTTCTTTTAGCAGTTGAGAGAAATTACAAAAACACAAAAATGTAAGTAGAAAAGCTTTAAGTTTCATGCTTGTGTTTAAATCAAATTATCCTGATTATCTTTTACGATCACCTAATAGTAGATCAAGATACGTGTTATTTATCAATGTCATTACGTATTTGTGAATCTTTAATGCGATTTACTTAATAGTAATGCTAACTTTAGATCACTCTTATAACTTTGCAGTTCAAAAATCGCAACGGAAGTTTCCTAATGTTCACATATGCTTTACAAAATTTAGTAGAGAAATTTGAAATTTACAAAGACTTTCTAAAGAAAACAAAATTAAACCTTATAAAGTGATTTTTGTACATGAATTAAGAAATGCTGATGATGTTTTGCGTTTAGACTTTTGCTTATACGTAGAACAAAATCAGTTTGTAAATCGAAATTTCCGCAAAAATATTATTTTTTCGGATAAATCGACATTTACAACCAATTGCAACTAGAAGTCAGTATTACAAAAAGGTTTAATCTGTGCTGTGGTGTTATGTATAAAAAATTACGGCAAAAATAGCGGTAAATTGTGTCACTGAAGATATGATCCACAATGTTTATAAAGAATTTTTACGTAGAGCTGAAAAGTGGTAAAAAGAGGATACCACGTTGAATAAAATAAAATGTTTTTTCTTCATCTCAAATGTGTTTTTGTAATTTTTCAGCTGCTAAAAAAATATTTAGATTTTTCTTTCAAAATTGGTGATTTTGAGACAAGCAATTTTTTTTATAACCTATGACATTTTTGCGTTAAAGTCCCAAATAAAAAAAATCCCTCTTGTTTAGTCCATCCGGGCACACACTGTACATTTAATTATACCTAGTTATATAAACTAAAACTTAGAGTAACTATTCGGTGAGTGACACACGACACGCTACAGGACAGTTTGTTGTATGGAGCAAAACGAGAGAAAATGGCTCTGATGTCGGAACCACTAACGGAAAGAAAGCAACGTTAAATCCATACAAAATACAGTGACCGAACAAAATACCCGAACGCTGCTCTCTTGCTCGCATCGTCCGGGGATTTTGTTGTATTATACGTCTTCTTATCGACAGACTTAACTAAAAAAAAAATATAACTGCAACCAAAATTAAAAATCGATGAGAAGTAAGTGCTATGCTAGCTAGCAAATTGAGGTGCAAAAGGGTTGTGGTTTAGATGGTTTCCCGGTAAAGAGTTTTTGCGATCAGACGTCAATGGAATCTAAAAATCGCGTGGGCAAAAATAACATCCTTTTATAACATCTTTATTAGATAGTGGCCGCATGGCTCGAACGTCAATGAAACGCAAAGTGTGAAAAATACGGACTCGATTGAGAGCATGCAGGCCGATTCATAACTCGATAGTGCAAGGAGATGTGATCAAAAGAATCCTAAAAAACATATTTTTAGAAATTACATAATTCTTAGTAAAAAAGGAATTCTTAGAGTTTGAATATTTGAGCAACTCCCCAGGGGAAAAAAAAGAGAAGATTCTTAGGCGTCCTATCATTAATTAATATTATTAAACTTACAACACTTAGTATTGAATCGCCACGTTTTGCATCTAACTACTAACTATTAAGCTGTTACAATCCGCAATTCGTAGAAATGCCGCAGACTAAATTATCCGCGTCTCGAAGTATGTAATCTCGACGGTGAAGCAGCGCTCGAGAAACCCGATCGCAGTCTACCGGAGTTTGCGGGCGGTTAATCGGATACCGGACCAAGGGTTTTGGGGATTACCAGCAACATCGCGGCTCTAAGTACATTAGCTTCGGCATGAGGCGAACACGGACATGCGGCGCCCTAGACGGCGGTGGTTAGACCGCACGAAATCTCAGCGCGCCCAGATTTTGGTCTGATTCTGGTCGGCCAGTTAAAAGAGGGCTCAAACTTTGACGCGTGGCCTTGCGGAAACGGCATCTCGAAATCGTCGGCTTTAGGGAAAACCTTATTCTGTTAATGATTCGACCAATTTGGATATTAACAGTTTAGAAGGAATATAATGTGTTGCAAGTGTGGAATATTGTGACAACGCCTATACTGTAAAGGCTTGTTAGATTAGTAGATACATATTAATATAATGATACTCTAATGTCTTTATTGAAAGATTACAATACGACAAAAATATATATTTAAACATTTATTTGTTATTACGAACGCCCTGCTCCTCCACTCAACTGTTTAAGAGAAACTAATATAAAATAAAAAAAATGAATGGAAACAGCAAACCAACTTTCAAAATTTCTATACTATGGAAATATAAGTTCCCAAGTTCCCTCTTCAAAGAGTTACAACTCGCAACAGGAGGACAAAAGGACAACAAGAACTAAAGAAAAATCAGAGTCTAGAGTTACCGAAACAATACAAGCCCACGAAGCAAAGAAAAATATTTGGGGTAAGCAATCCATGGAAACGCAGGTTCAGATTATGGATATCAGTACCATAAGTGATTTTATTATATAAATAACTGGGGCATCTTGACAAAATGATCTTAGTGTAGAGACAATACTTATATAAAGTGCGTCGTTTCTCCATGTTCAGCCAATCCATGGATGTAAACATTCTGTCAAGCTTTCTGATACCACATATTAGATGCAAGCACGCATTCTGAACTTTTAATCCTACCCTTAGTGTATTGCGTTATGTTGGAAATATAGTAGTTTTTTCGTATTTCGATTAAAATTATGTCTGTGCTGATGTAACATCTTTAATTTGCAGAATTAGGTTGCGATACATTTAAATATATATTCATTAAATTGGAGCTATATTGGTTACTAGCTCAAATACTCAGATATATAGTGTTCAGCTGACATATATTTAAATTTTCGTTAAGTGGTTAACAAATTGAAAGTTTGAAAGGGAATCTCATTATATATAAAAATTACAGTAATTTTGCCATGGTAAATCAGGAATATTACATGTAATAACGTTGTGAATTTACCACAATAAATCATGTTAAATTGTTTTTTACATGTTTTTTCTAGGTATTTAACATGGAAAAAGAAATTTCGTTAAAATTTATAGCTTTTCATGTAAGTTTAAGACGTAACAAAAATTCAAAAGGAAAATACAGAAAAAAACATGTACAATTTTGTATTTACTCTCAAATTACTTAAAAGTGTAAAATTGACTTTTTTTGGGGGTATTTAGCTGCACTTTAAAGTAATTTTACTAGTTAACATTATTTTCCTGTAACATATGAGGATCTTTTATTTTATTTGTTTTTACTGAATTTCTCGGGTAAAACTATAGATATCATGGAAAATACGAATATTCTATACGCCGCAATGTGATTGGTTATTGGATTATTTATCTGTTGCGCCTAGGTAATTCTATTCGTTTGTCTCGAACTTATTATTGGCTCAATGATAATATTGTACGTCACAAACAATCGTTAGGTTTCGCGTAAGCGTGTACATTCTTGATCCCTGGTTGAGCGATTCAATATGACCTATTAGGTGCCTATAAAAGAATTAGGTAAGTTGTTGCTCTCTTTATAAAAATACATATGAAAATTACTTCAGTATTCGGTAAATATAGAGTTCATATAAATATTACATACGAATTTTATAGTACAATCTATGAAAAACACATCAGCATGTGAAATTTACTAGATGGTAGAAATTTTACCTTATGAAGCAAATTTAACTGTAAAATTATAGGCAACTTTGTTACCAACGACTTTACATGTAATTTTACTGCAACTTTTTTTACAGTGTATTACATTAGGGGAAGATATTACACAGATATTAAGATTGCAGATATGATGTTAAAAATGATTTTCCCAAATCTAGTCTTCTTTGTTAATGATATTACAATTTTTTTCGTTGGAGTACGACTTGACTATGCATGTCGACGATATTAGTGCAGTTGTGTCCTGTAATAATATATCAAACAGTCAAAATAGTATCAATTCTTTGTTAAAGGTCAACATTTGTATATGATTTTCCCACAATAAATTATTTCTTAATGTTGATAAAACTAAATATCTTATATTTCATAATTTGCAGAACAAAACTCATTTCAATGTAAATATTATTTTAAATGATATGAAAATACTTAAATCGAGTAAGCGAACTATAACTTTTAGGTCTATGTTATAGCGATGACAAATTAACTTGGCAGGCAAATGTTCAAGTTCATAAGCTTTCGCAATCATTTATTGCTACATCAAAAATTACTTTACAAAGAATACAACCAGTTAAATAGTTGCGAAAGCTTACAACTGGAACATTTGAGTATTTGTGCTGCTATAACCACTTAATCTGACCTTCATGAGCATTTAATTCCTTGTTTTATCAAATGAAAATATATAATCGAAAATCGAATACACCAGCTTACTATTATCTTAACGTTCATAGTAGACTAACTTATGTGGTGACCCACCCTATACTATGATTTAATTATTTATCACAAAAGAGAATTATTAGATATATGGCAGGCAATGATAATAAACAGTCTTGCAGATCTTACTTTCAAAAATAGTATATTCTTCCCTTTCATGCAATCCATATTTATGAACTTCTTATATCTATGTCCATAAGAAAAGATATATATTTTTGTGTAACAACGATATTTACCAACACGATACTAGATTTAAACTTAATTTCCATATACCTCCTTATTCTTTAACTTTAATAGAAAGGTGCTCCCGAATTTTGAGATTACATGCGTCTTTTTAACGCTTTCCCTACTGACTTAGAATCAATTTCAAGTTTGGTATAGGTTTGAAGCGGGCCATTAGAGCTTTTCTTTTCGAGCACTATATATATTCGCTTGATGAATATTAATATTTTTGAATTTAATTGCACATCAACGAATTTATTAAGTACCTATTGTAACGCTACATTTATTTTTTAAATACAGTCCGGTATATAAAAAATAAATTTAAAAATGATACATTAATTAAATTGGTAAAAATCAAATTTTTAACATCCAGTGTCATCTATATTTATCGGTATTAAAACATAAGGGTGCTCTCTCTCATCCCAGATGGTATGCAGGGCGAGAACTTCCGATGGAAGCACGTTGACATAAAAAAAATAACGAATAGCTAGTTACCCCTCTTATTATCTCAGTACGTGCGAGACGGCATGGAAGACTGTGGCCCAAAATGTCCTCTCCTTCAATTTGCACGTTTAATGACCAGTTTCCAGGATGTCGTAGGCACGATGGTGTTGTACCTCGATAGTGATCAATCTCTCATGTATAATGAAAACATTTAAGTGTGAATAAAAGTGGTTTTATTTTGTAACAAAGTTCGAAATGTGAACCTGTGTAAAATCAAACATAAATCTAAAGATACCTCAAGTAAGTTACGTCAGTCCGCTTAATTAACAACAATTACGTTTTCACTAGTAATTCCACTTTTTGCAATATATATTCATTATCGAGAACGTGAATAGGTTTAAATTAAATTTCAAATTCCCGCGTTCTCTGAACGTTCAAACGGAATTATGCTATGCTTAAACGACGTGTGAATCAGAATGGCCAACCTTGATGGTAAAACTACTGGATATTGATGTTCGTACCGTAAATACATATCAAATATTAACCTAGAACTGAACCAACTTAAACAAAATTTCCCCAAGTGACTGCAAACCGTTCAGCAATGATACAAACAAATTCCTAACCCCAAAATTTGCTGAACGTATTGAAATGAAATTTCTTATAAGTATAATTAAATTTAGATCAGGATTGAAACAATACGTTTAATTTTAGGTAGATTTAAACGCGGAGTACCTTTGGAGAAGTGAAAACGGCGGGCATCCAGTTGGTCAGGAATGGTCGGGTGTCTGATAGGGGCCCTGGTACATCGTACTTCTGATCACGGAGGATGGCTCGATCGGGACAGGAACATTAATCGGGAAAATCGTCGTTGGAGAAAAATTACCGAAAGGTAATAGGTAATTTGGATAATATTTATGTGATAAACTTTGTTTAACAATTAACAATTATTTTTGGGTTGTATTTTAGAATAAAATTGGATTTTATCAAAATAGCCGTTAAATTTTACGAAACAAATTGAGACGCGTCTGCCTCTGATGAAGGTTGGCTGTTTAATGCTTTCGAAATGAAAAACTATAACCGACTTGAGGGCGATTGTCTTTTAGACAATGGGGTCAACTGTCTCAGAAACTCCGTTAATATCACCGAAGTGAGGGAAATATACTTTGTTTGATACATGAGGGTACCCATGTGACCGAATGGACTGTCGAATGTTTAAACGAAATAAAAATAAATAATTATTTCAAAATTCTGGAATCACCTTACAATTAAAATATAATAAAGGTAGGTGTCTCTGGATCATGAGAAAAATACATTTAAAAATTTTCAACACTTATTACTATGTAAAATTAACAATCTTAAAATTAATTACGGTGCAAAAAGTAGGCAACTATTTATACACATAGAATTGCGACAGAACCTAATTTCCAGCAATTTCCCATGTCTTTCTGTTGACATATCAATGCAATTGGAATGTCAATGCATATAAAAACATTATTAGACTAAGTTTAAATGAAATAAGTACACTGTAAAAAAAAAATGTTCGTTTGAATTGAACTTGGATCCAACTTTGATCTGTCAATATCTATTTTAAAAATATACTATTCAAATTCTAATATTCATTTTCGATGTGTATATCATCTTTACTTCCTGAAGAGAATATTCTGAAGGAAAATGCTTTGAAGGACTTGCCAAATGCAGAGATTTCCTATATTACCTGGACATCGTCTGGGTGTCTGCTGCTACATTTTATATCCTTTTCTTGTTATATCAAATTAGTTTTAAAATGTTTACAAGTAAAATTAGTAACTTCACACTTAGTACACATTCCATTATATTATATATTTTTATTTATTTTTTAAATTAATTTGTGTGATTAAACATGTTTTGTTTTTTAATATTGTTATTTATTTTGTGTGGTTGCACTGACAATTGTCGACTTTCTTTCCCTAATAGCCAAATTTAAATTTCCCGCCACTATTTTTAGTTAATTCAACGTAAAGGCATTAAAATAACTGATAATGTAGTACAAAATGATAGGTAATTTTATGTTGCGAACTTATGAGAAATTTATGTTTATCTTTTCAAAGACTAACTATCCTATCATCATGTGTTAAGCGTTCTATATTTCTCTTTTTATCTCTCTTTACAATAATCTTGTACTAACAACCCTAATAGGAAACTCGACCGCAACATAACCACTACACGCATATATAACTTTTCCCCTACTCTTGTTCCCTATACCTGCGCCCCAGATGTTATTACAGGCTATCGTCACGGTTGGACCTTAAATTAATTGCTCACCGAACTGCATAGCTCGAATTCTACGCGACCGCAACGCCCTCGCACTATCTGACTGGACAAATTTCGAATTACAAGTTACAATTTCCCATTTTCCTACACACCCTCACCCACGGCTGCGCCATCTACCGGCGACAAAACGCACGTAAACACCTATCGCCGAAGACGTCGGGAAATCGACGGACGAGAACGGTCAAAGTATGCGACCCTCCGTGGAATTTATTTGCCTTTCTCTCGTCCGGATGAACGCTGGATGCTGTTAGAACTTGCACAACTAATTCTCCCTCGGCCGGATTAAGGTGGGATTAGCAATTTGCGCGATCCAGTTCGCCTAACTGTGTTACCGAGTTTTAAAGTTTCCCCCCATTTATGCAACGCCTAGCGAAATGTGTTAGTGAATAATCGAATTAGGAGGGCGTTCATTCGGCAAATAATAATTTAAATTAATCTAAATGTTAATCGAGCAAACGCTTACCGCAAAATTTCAACAGAAAAGATTGCATATTACATAATTAGTTCTTACGTATTTAAATAACTAAATACGGAAAAAAAGGATAGATAAGTGTGTATACAGGGTATTCCACGTCACTGGTTCATTAAAAGTTTATGATGTTCCATTATTTACTTATATTTGAGATTTTGGCAAAATTAAATGTAAAATACCTTACCCAAAATATCACTTCCGGTTGACCGGAAATGGATGTCAACTTTCTTATTTTAAATAGAATGATATAATTTTTTATTCATTTTTGGATTCTACAACTATAAATACGTCAGTTTTCACTAGCTATTCCTATAGCTACATGTTGCCGTTTTTGAGTTATTCAAGTTTCTCTTTTTTTTTTATTTATAATCATTGCATCATTGAGAAATTAATATCTCGGTTAATAGAGTAGAGACTCCAAATTTGCTATGTTATGAATGTAGATATAACTCTAAGAAACGGTAAGGACACTTTACATTCTAACATACAGGGTGTTCAAAACTGAGGAACAAAGTGACATATTTTCAAATGCAGAAACCTCATTTTTTTTTAAATACAACACCCTGTATTTTAATTCGAAATTAGGAAGTAAGTATCATCCCCTATCGCTTTAGATGAGCATTCCCTATACCTATCTTTAATAGATTTTGAGATATGAGCGACTTTTTGTTAAACAGACTAATGCCCGGTAACATAAACAATAGTTACCAATTTGTCAAAGTTAATCAATGGATAACAGCAAAAATCAGTAACATAAAGGTCTGTTAGGAGATAATCATTTGTTAAATCAGTTGTTAACTTAACCACCGCTATTCCGGAAGTTACATGTTTGTTAAGATTTACCAAAGCACGAAATGTGCCGAATGTCCAACGAAAGTTGCCGTACATGATTGCATCAATAGATGGCGGCACATGTGAACATAGACGGAAAATCTATTTGACATTTTGACAGAATTTTTATTTTTGATTTAATTTGATCACTGTTCAATTAATTTGGAATAAGATAGCAGCAGTAAGTTTAAAATATATACGTTTAGTGATTACATTACATTTTTATAATTATGGAGGCTAGGTAGGTGTAATTTCAACATTTGATTTCTGACAATATTATCACTAAATTTGAGACTATGCATTATAATGAGTAGAAATTTTACGGTACAAGAGAAACACACATTGTTAGCGATCATTGAAAATTATAAAGGAGTAGTTGAAAATAAAAAAAACGGATGGAGTATCTATTAAACAAAAAAAAGCGAAGTATGAGCAGAAATTACATCTGAATTTAATTGTCATAGTACTGCTGGGTCAAGGATGAAAGAGCAGTTATTTACATTATATAACTTTATGAAAAAGAACAATCAATACGATCAAATCATTGTTTTATTTGCCTTTTTTTCTTATATTTTCATGATTCTTCTCTGAGCAGTCGTGGTCTATGACGTCTATCATATATGCTGTCTAGTATATCGAATAGTTCTTCATTGAAGGACGATGATTAATCATTCCATATATTCGTATTGGTTATAATCGTTATAACAAACTTGACATAAGCCAGAAGCAAAACCTCAATAAAATTACTGAATTTCTAGGTGAAAACGTCAAAGTTTCAAGTTGGCTCTCTATCGGAACCAAAATGAACTATCAATTTTAGCAAATTTACAGTTAACTAGTTTACAACAGCCATTAATCAGTTGTTAACTAATTACTCGACATTTAACAAATGGTTAAGTTTATGTTACTCAACTTTTACTTAACAATTTGTTAGTGCCAACAAATGATTAACTAATCACTTGGTTAGACACGCTTTATGTTACCGGGCATAAGTAGCTCTATCTTTGCGTGTTTGTAGCTGGCTCTGAATGGGATTAATGTCAAATTCATTGACTAACCAAAAGTGTTTATGTATATCATTGTAATTACACTTTCGTACAACGCAATATTAATAGAAATGACTATTCGAACAGACATTCTTGTATGGTTATTCAAAAATAATACATGAATTTGACGTGAATCCATTTCAGAGCCAGCTACAAACATTTGAAGATTAGTTAGTCTGTTTAACAAAAAGTCGCTCATATCTCAAAATCTATTAAAGATAGGTATAGGGAATGCTCATATAAAGCGATAGGGGGTGATATTTACTTCCTAATTCCAAATTAAAATACAGGGTGTTCTATTTAAAAAAAAATAGTTTTCTGCATTTGAAAATATGTCACTTTGTTCCTCAGTTTTGAACACCCTGTATGTTAGAATGTAAAGTGTGCTTACCGTTTCTTAGAGTAATATCTATATTCATAACATAGCAAATTTGGAGTCTCTACTTGCAGTATTAACCGAGATATTAATTTCTCAATGATGCAATGATTATCACTAAAAAAAAAGAAAAACTTAATTAACTCAAAAACGGCAACATGTAGCTATAGGAATAGCTAATGAAAACTGACGTATTTATAGTTGTAGAATCCAAAAATGAATAAAAAATTATATCATTCTATTTAAAATAACAAAGTTAACATCTATTTCCGGTCAACCGGAAGTGATATTTTGGTTAAGGTATTTTGCATTTATAGTTCCAATCGAACAGATACTGGTGCCAAAATCTCAAATATAAGTAAATAATAGAACATCATAAACTTTTAATGAACCAGTTACGTGGAATACCCTGTATAGTATGGAATATTAATAACAGGTGGCGCTTGGTACGATTTCTTTCGAAAACTTGTCGGTATAATAAGTATTCGATAAACTTGAAGCAATCTTTAAAAAATATAAATTTACACACACGCGAAGTTAGTATTTTTTTCCTATATAAACTATTTTAGTAATTTATATATTTACATTTTATTTTTGGTTCCTTTGATGTTCCCCTTTTTCTTCATAAGCTTTCTGAAATGTATATTTATGTGTGTGTGTCTGTGGATGATTTGTCATACTATAACATATATACTCGTATAATAGATAAATATACATATGAATAAAGTTTTACGTAAACGCATAAATATGCATACAACTTAACTCCTTTGACACACATAAGGTCCAAAATTAAAACCGATAAACATAATCGGTAGCACAGTTTATTTTGATGATAAAGTTTAGTTTGCTGCAATGATTCACTGTGTTATAAAGACGTTACATGACAGCTTCAAGGACAAATTATCAACAAATAGGTAAGTGAGTGATATGATACATCCATAACAATGAATAAACAATCAAACAATATAGCCGAGACATATAATTTGAAATATGTTGTGTTATATATACAGAGATTCAAAATGATTGTCAAATCCGCTCCTATAGATAGTAACAGGGTGTAGGTATATGCCGCGTGTTTGTAATGAAGGTTTGAACTAAGTCAGTGTTGGAACACAAGAAAGTAAACGGATCTGTCATAAATAAGGAAAACGTAACCTATATTTGAACTCGCATTATATAAACGACTATGGATTGGTGTTTCTGCTTGTAAAAATGAAACGTAATTAATTTAACTTTACTGAATTATGATTTTATAATTCAGTACTAACTGGTGTTTAACTAAATTTATTTATGACTTTAAATTATAACATACAATTAGTATAATTATTAAGTGACAAAACTACATCTCTCAGTTCTTCTATGGTATGCATGCGGTTTCTATAAATCTTATTTTTTAGATAGCCAAACATGAAGTAATCTAATGGGGTTAGATCAAGCGATCTTGGTGGCCATCTTTGTGCTCTAACGAACCTGTCAGCAAAAAACTGTTGAAGATATTGGCAGGTTTGTCGAGCAGTATGTGCTGGAGCATTATCGTGCTGAAAATAACCTGCTTCAAGCTCATTTTCTTGTAACTCTGCAATAAACAATTCCAACATCTGTTGGTAACGTTGGCTGTTACAGTTTCCTCGAAGAAAATTGGCCCTATTATTCGTTGCCTGGACATAGCTAACCAAACTCCAACTTTTACGGGATGCAATTGCGTTTCTCGAAATTCGTGTGGATTTTCTGCAGACCAGATACAATAGTTTTGTAAATTGATATAGTCTGTTAGATAAAACCAGGCTTCATCCGAGAAAAAATGATTTGTTAGCAAGTCATCGTCCCTTAAATTGTTATTAAACAATGACAATATTCCAATCGCCTATCGTGATCTAATGGTAATAATTCCTGTACTGTAGAAAGTTTATAGGGATGAAAATGTAACTTTCTTTTGACAGCTCATTGCGCTGAATAAGTCTGTAAAATTATAAAATGTAATAAACTATTTCACTTAATGTTAATATTAATTTTTTACCTGTTTGTTGAGCTATTACCACAGATAAATTCCCTTATTTTCTTACAGTATTCAGAAATACTATTGTTAGTGATATTAGATGTAAATATAAACGATTTGAAAAAAATTATAAGATAAATAATCGAAAGATACTACAACACGCACGCCAATGTCGCTAAATGTCAAAAAAATTCATTTAATGTATGAAATTTGTATGTAGCTAACTTCGCTCATTAAATTGGTAATAAATATAGATAAATTTTTCCTGAAAACAGTTTTTTTCTTACGACAATCATTTTGAATCACATGGTATTATATATCATCAAATATTATACTAGTATACATATGGTCAAAGAACCGTTCCACTGGTGAAATATAGATGGCACCACCAGCATTTTCTATTGTTGCGCATTTGTGGTACTACCCAGTGAACCAAATTCAAATTTTCCGTAATTATTTTTAGTAACTTCAA